>LUCH01002177.1:75198-100969 GCA_013368495.1 Paragonimus heterotremus | reverse complement strand
GAATTCTCTGGCCAAGCGTCTTTTGCGGACACAACAGAGTAACTTAGTGAGTTGCATACTTCCTGCATAGGAAGGTGAGGTACACACTTTGTAAACTTTAAGTATTACATAAATCCTGGGAATCTTGGTTTCTGTCGGGGAAGAACCCAATTACCCGAAAATACCGTTTTATTCGTCATCGCAGTGGCCTAACTCACTACTGATTGTAGTGACCTTCATAGTCCGCACGGTCATGTGCCACTTTACCCATCACGTGCGTTCTCAACCTTTGTGCGAAACTCTGGCGCTCCACACACACGCATGTCCTTTAACTGGGACATCAAGGTACTGTCTGGATCTTTGTCTGGTCCACTTCTGTCCCTGTTTTCCGATTGGTCACAAACCCTTTAAATGTGGTCTACTTTGTGACTGTCTTGTCCTCGGATTGATTGACATAAAGTGGCTCTGTCCAGAGGCCTGTCTTCTCTCTGGGTTCCCACGTTGGTATTGGATGGTTGAGTTGACCAGGAAGATTCGCATTAATCTTGCATATTTCGTAGTCCGTCGTTCAGAGCCGTTGAACATCGTTCCGTTGTCTACCGTTCCACTAACCGTTATTCCGTTGTCTGTTCTACGCGCTCGTATGCCGCATACCAAGTTACAACAATTTCGATGAGTCGAGTGAGCACAAAAGTGGAGGAGCAAATTGTCCCGCTTTGTTTCATAGAACGTAGTATTTTTGACGGTGTTTCCTCTAGTTACCGGGTTTCATTTTGGATCATCGAGTGAGGTTTAACGAGGCAACTTCTTCATGCGAAATTAGGCGAATGACCTCTACTGCAGAGCTTCGAAGTCAAGCGACCTAACGTTTACATGAACATTCAAAAGTTGTTGGATGATAGCGATTTAATCCACACACGAATGATCAACTGTAAAAATGATGTGGTCTTTCGTGATCACACCATCAATGAACTAATCTATAAAACGTATAAATTGTTCAGGGAAATATGACATTTTAAGGAGATATTGTCCCAGTCGATTGCTAAATTGCTGGTCTGTTGTTCAAGACGGATTCCTATTGGTTATATTCTGCGATTTTTTCCACTGTTTCATGTACTCACTCTTGTCACACACACGACACGTTCGTGTGAAAACTGATTAGACGAAGAATGTGACGTATACAACACAGTTTGCCTAAGTGATCAGTAGTGAGAAGTGGGTGTATGTATATAAAAGTGTAGTGAATCGTGAGTGAGAATCGCATAATTCATAATGTCATGCCCGAGCTGACCAATTGATGCTAACTTACCCTGACACGCTCCCTTATCCACCAGTGTGTGTCTGTTTAATCTGGATTGACTCTTGGATGAAAGTCGACCTGACTAGATTTTGTCCAGATGTGCACTTTCACGCATTCATATTTGTTGCATCCAGTTTCACTCTTCCTTGTTCTATTTCGGATGATCCAACGTGAAATTTTCTCCACAGGACTTCGCTACTTTTATACATCACTTAAGCCAAAAGGGAATTTAGTCAAGCACACTCTATATTCCATCAATAGAGTACACTATATTAAGCCTGTTCATTTGAGTTACGGCTTTTCAGTCTGTCTATTATTTCACTTTCGTAACAACAAGTAAGAAAATGAGTGGTTTGATAATGTTTGTGCTACTGAAAAAAAAAGCTCGCAGTGATTTTTCTAACAGAATTAACCGTTTTCCGGACAGAATAGAAGATGCTGCATTTTGTTACGTAAACCAGAGTAGCTCACATGTTCCTCGAATAACACATATTACGTCAGCATTCGTGTTGGCTTTCGTAAAATGCAATATCAGTTCACTCACCCAGTTTACTAAAGGCAATGTGATTATTTAATGGGCAGTTCGAAGAACTATATAGTATTCGTAATACCGCATGTTTCTTTTGCTCTTTCGAATCTACCACTTTATTCCATATATTGTATTGAGTTTATTTTCAGTCTTACAGCCACATACTCTCGGACCATCATAACCTGGACTTACTTGTGTCGCAGTATTCGTGTTATTTTTTTATCTAGCATTCGTTCACATCTTGTCTGATTTACCTGCTTTGAGTTTGTCCAACACTGTAACTAGTTCACCTGGTCCTCAAATGTGTAATGCCGATATCACGGATTCTATACAAGTTGTTATAAAACTCTCAAGTTACTATAGAGACAACTTATGAATCTAGTTCATCCAGTTGTACAAAATCATGATAAATGATTTTCAGACGGCCAGCTCCTGCTGCTTAAATTCCGTGTTACGACCATATACTACTCTGAGATATCAGGTGTTCAAGCTTAATACTGTGAGTTCTCTCCCTCAATGATGCTTACGATACCAGTAAGATATGATAAAAAAAATTAGTCCGTTGCTTGAACAACAACGTAAAACTTCATGTAGGACGAATTACGGCTCATTTAAAATATTGTTATACAATCAGAACCTGAAGTTACTACCCTTCAGGAAAGCTGTGTGGACCAGAACTTCTTAGCCGGCGCTTTATATACAAATGTGTTTGAAGCACTCCATCGGACTGCCGTCGTACTGATGACATAATACTTGGTATGAATATATGCGTGTCCATAACCTGTTTATCTTTATTTATCTGTCATATATTTTATGTGTACATTCAATGAGAATAAACAAGATGTTAACATATCGCAACTTGTGTATCTTCTCTCTACACTGGGCAGAAAGACTGATGAACACTATGGTGGACAGAAAACATTAGATTTCGCTTTATTGACACGGATGGATGCAACCTGGTCGTTGATGTCATTAGAACAAGTACTGCAGCATTATACGCCAGCTTCACCATGACACTATTCATTTTTCCGAAAGGATTCACCAGATTGTCACCCTAGACATGGATTTGGATGTAGGCGGCTTTTGTACAGACTCGCAATTACACCTTTTGAAGGCGTAAGTTTACTTTGTCTTCTAGTAAAAAATTCCTGGAAAATGTTGGCACGAAGAGCTTCATACAACACTGGTTGCTCCGTTTGTAGTCTATCTTCGGAACATAGTCTTGAAGCTCCGTAAAACGACCTACCTATTGGTGACTTCTATGAGCAACAGACGGTAAACTCACAAGATCCATGTGTTGTTTTGTCCATGATGGTTTGCAATACCTTGAACACTTTATAGATCCATCTGAACGACGTTTAATCAAGACGTCCAAGAAAGGCAAAAAGGTTCTCTGGTTCATATCTAAACGTCAGTGTGCAGACTTAAAAGTTTGAATTAATTTTCCAATCTGCTCCAGTTCTTGTCTAATCATGAACCTATTGTACAGTTTCAGTTTGTGTAATACAAGAAAGGTCGTTTGTTCAACCTTAACCGTGAACACATCAATTAAAGCAGGGCACAATTGGTTCCCCTGTCTACGTCATCTGTCGGTTGAAAACTTTTGCACATTAAATTAAACCCCACATGCTATGTTCATGGTAAACAGATATTGGAAGATGAATGGAGTGAGATAAAATTCAGTCACATACGGTATTAATCGTTTCATGCAAAACTGTTCGTTTGTGAGTAATGAATTGCCATCAATGGAACATATACTGTGCGGAAATATCCAGAATTTCAGCATGTGGTGCCAGCTCAAAAGTGTCATTCAAACTGTGCACAACTAGCTTTCGACAAACGAACTTTGAAACGTCAATCAGCTATTTGGTTAACGTATTGTAGTGCAAGCCATGTACTACCAAAATTGTCCGTATAGGGTGACACGATTTGTGAATTTTGAGTAAAGCATACATTTGTGCAGTCTTAGTTTTAAACTTCCAGACTGTCTTTTGGTGATAAAGCCATGTAAGAAAATGGTCTATAACTATCAACATATCTCTTGTACTAAGCTCAGACTTCCATACAGGTAGCGGAAGGTAATGACTGAGTGGGTGATTTGATGTGACTTATGTTATGAGTATCGTGGCCGTTGTCTCATCCATATCACTTGTCAGGCTGTTCCTAATGGTTGGTCTAACGAATACTTACTACCCCCGTCTGTACGTGCACACAAACACAGTCGCCGGTCCTACGACACATTCCACATCCGAACACACCATACACTGTCTCCTTTTGCTGACTACCGAATACTGGAGTTGAAGCAAGTCACAGGGGATAAATTGATGGATGTGTGAATGAACGTATGCATATGAATGAATATTAAAGAGATTTAAAGGAGAATTAACTAGATATACACGTGCACGTAGGGAGCAATCAAAAGCATCCTTTCTTTTAAAACGGACGTCCAAGTTATCAAAGTTCCACGCCTGTGCTATGGATAAGAGTGGAAGTAAGGTTCATTGGGCTTGTCCTCTTCGCTGTAGTGAGCTCACATAAACTGGCCTCTGAGTGAATAATATTTGCGCCTTGTTTGTGTTACTCAGCTTGTCTGTCTGGTCATTTGCGCGGAGCCTCCAAGAGGGAGGTGAAATTTCTATGGTGATCCTGGTTGAGGAGACATACAGCACAGTATACAATATGGTTCTCTACCTAGGCATGACTGAAGGCAGAAATACTTTCAAGTGTTATCAGTGGGGTGATAAGTTTTTACGCATGCACGATCATTCAGCGAAGGATTTCGCTCTTAGTCTAGTGCTCACCGTTGGGCTACGAGACTATCACAACACGCCAGCCGACGTAGACACAGGCGGGCATGGTTTTTGATATCAGGTTACAGAGTCCGCCAGAGTTGTGGGTGTTCCAAACAGCTGTCACAAATTGGTTTTCGGCAGTGCGGATTTTCTGCATTCACCAGCGGTGTCCTGGAATTTCTTGAACAAGTTCCCTAGGCTCACCAATCAAACGGTAATGTGGGCTATGCGTGTCTCAGTTAACACGTTAATCGTCTTCATGAAGTCGCAGGTGTTTTTGAAACAATGAGCAGCTAGGTTAGCACGATCTCTTGTTGACAAGCCGGAAAGTGTTTTACGCACTATATGAGGCGGCTGTAGGGTGTGATTAGGTTGAGTGAAACTAACGTTGTTGAACTTAACGTCAACCAAGAAAAAACGTTGCCGACACGCTTATGTGTTGTGTACCATTAGTGTGATTGAATCAATTCGCCATCACCGCCTCAGTTGCCAATGGAAGACACGATACGAACGTCACGAATAACCGGTCATTCCATTAAGTTGGGTCACTGCGGTTACATATAATCGGCCAACAGCAACGTAAGCTCGAGTGTGTGACCATCCAAACGAACAGGTTGTGAAGTGCTATAATTTAGCGGCGAGAATGATTCTGGAGGCTAGAACGTTTATAGTTCGCCGAGTTGTCGTAAGTGCATAAACATTAATCATCTCATTAATGTTGTACGAAAGTCTATCCGTCTACTGCGGTACCCACTTCCAGAATCATTCTGCACGTTTCAATCCGGTAATCCATTGGCTACTCGGACACATACTGGAGTTTCTCAACCGGTGAGCATTCGTGATACAGAACCTCGGCGTAAGGTGCCTGGTCTGATTAAAAAATTTGAAAACGCACTTCTCTTGGTCCATCATTAGTTTGGAAAAAAGCTCTGGGCGCTATTGAGAAACTTACGGATGTGATGTGATCAGATAGTACCATGTTGCCTCTGGCTAAAGTGAGTGGCATAAAGACATCTTCATTATGAACAGTACATGCTAAGATTAGATGACCTAAATTGTTCATGATCATCAGACAAGCAGTTTCCACTGAAAGATCTCTGACCATCTAGGGCTTGCATATTGTGGTGGACTGTTAGACAGGAAGTGCGAGTATTCCAACTCTCGGCGGAATACCTCAACACAGGGGGTAGGTGCGTTCAAAAACCCACAGCGGGCGGATGGAGGACGGCGTGTGCGACCGGATGAGTCATCGCTCGATCGGATCGGACCAACAGGCGAGAGGTGGCAGCCAAAATAGGATGTATGACCAAATTGGAGGCGTGATTATTCCAACACTCGCAGGAATATCTCGACACGACTGTGGAGTACGGTCAAAGCTCACAGTGGATGGCCGGATGACAATACGAGCGACCGGACAAACCATCGCTCAACGAAATCGGATCAACGGACAATGAATAGCAGGCGGAAAACCGCCGGATAGCAGGCGCCAATCAGACACCTAAACCGGGTAGAGGTGCACACAACGTGTGAACGGAAACGATGGGGGGAGTTTTATGGACTGGATTTGTGATTCAAAATCGCAAGCTCGCGTGTGGCATGGTAACTAACGGATTGGACGATAAATATTGTGCTTTATTGGACGTCTTTTCGCTACAATATGCCATATGCCTGGAAACTTTGAACTGGCGCCAAAGTCCAGATTCTACACCAAGGTTTTTACCGGACGGCCATCGAGTCCGGTGACCGAACAGGCACAACACACTACTGAAGCCACAGCCACATTAACTAGCTGTGAATGCGGATGGGCGAAAAGGTAAGCGTATTTCCAGTCAAGTTCACGAACCTGTGGGGCGTGAGGTGACTAATTTGATCTGTATGTGTTCATGTCCGTCTGGTTCTGTTCATGTTGGATTATGTTGTTCTCAGTTCAATTTACTACATAACCGTCCACTACTTGGTTTGAACGAATTAGGGAAATACCGTATTTGTCCATTTGCACTGACCGGCACATGCTGGTTTCTAACTGAGCGTTGCCTTTCAAGCGCTGAAACGTTAGCAGAGATGTCGGAGCAGCCATGTGTTATCGGTCGTGAACTGTGGTAGCCAATACTCTGAGAGGATGGAACCAAACGAATTGACTGGAAATACGCGTACCCTTTCCCCCACGGCGCACCTACAGCCAGCTAATCCGGCTGTGGCTTCGGAGGTGTGGTTCGCCTGCTCACTCATTCTATGAGATCACCGTCCAATAAGCCCTTTGGTATGGCCTCCGGATTTTGGCGCTAGCTTACAGTTCCCTGACAGTCGGCATACATGATCTCCTCACTGACCATACTCAGCAAGTGACTTGACAGACATGATGCTTAACACGATCAAAGCGCCATCATAAATTGGTCAGAGACTGCTTGGAGTACATATACCGTGAAAGAGGACAACATACCCAATTAAAATTAATTGCACACGTTCACTTTGAACGGAACGTTACAATCAGTAGATCAGCGCGCACATGTTCGTAAAGGGGAGAAATGAAGAAACTGAGACAAGGAAACCGAATCGACGGTACGAATGATTATTATATTTATTCTCCCTCCAATGTTCTTAGTCCGGTCTGGCTCTGTCGCAATCGTAACTTCGGACGCTTTCTTGTTCATAAGTCCAAACATCAAAGTTGTTTACTGTTGTTAACACTTATATGAATATCATCCCCAACTAATTTAAACGACCAGATTTAGACAGTTTATTCAGTTTCATATAACTAGAGTTAATGCCGACTGCTGACTTGTAACTGAATAATCCTGGAAAATTAAAGCGAACATTTAGGCTCATCTTTGTCTCAAACACCACATTACAACTTGTGTTAATGCACCAGTACCGTCTGAAGCAGACACCGGAATAACAAAGCAACTATCAGTTCTACAACAAAATATTTGGTAATCGAAGGAAACCAATACTGAGGTAATAATTTAAAAAAATTTGTACATAGGCATAGCCCTCATGAAAAATACTTTAGTCCTATGTGTTGAATGAGAGAAACAGCATCACTGCGAAGGCCTCAGCATGAGCTGCAGAAAAGCATTCGAACCTTTGGCCAAGCCAACTAACAGTAGAAATTACATGCTGGTTTCCGGGATGTAATACAATAAAAATGCTTTTATTCTATAGTTGGCTGTTCGATATTTCTTTGATGAAGACAGTGCTTGGCTGCAGTAAATAGAACATTCAGAAAACTGATTAACCATCATTATGAAGAAATTCTTTTCTACCAGTCGATACACCCCCAGCTTCTTTAGAGTATATCGCAGTACTTGAAGATGAGATGTTTGAAAGCATTCCCCCAATAGTAACATTCCATCATATAGATGAATAATGACGGTTGTGTACTGGAAAAATACTGTCCACAGTGTCAACCCGGCAACCAGGGAAAAACTGGCGACGATTGACTTCCTTTTTGGAGTGTCCCATTTCTGACAAAAGGTGAAAAGGAGGTGAACGGTCTTTTTTTTAATTCTTATATGTTAACAGACTAACGGCATCACCTCAATAGAAAGCTGTCCCGTGCAATGAATACTTCTGTACGGATCCCTCAGGATAACTAGGGGAGTATTTCACAAAACATTCCCGGTACGATATTATCTCTTTTCATCACTGAACTTGCCTATTTTCTGGTATGGTTTATGTTATGAAGTAACGATCAGTCTCAGATGAAGACGGGTCGCATGTTGAAGAAGTTTTACTAAATACAGAATACGCAATGGATTGCAGACATACTTCCTCATATCCTCGACAGCCTGTCTAACACGTTCAACATCAGATGTCTTAACTTGATTGTGAAACATTCGCATCGATCAGTTCCATAATTTCTCGTACGCTGTCGACTTCAATAGGCCATGTCATCACGTGATGGGCTAGTCATTTGGAAGTGTAAATCTAAAAGACAGACACGCCTAAATTCTCTGGATGTGTGCACTGAGCAATCAAGCTGCGATAGCTTGGGCGATCGATTTCTGCTTATGTTTACTGCTTCAGGTAGGGGTTAAAACTGAACTGAAGTTTTCTCCTCTGGTGCAGCAATTTTTTAGTAACTTTTGGAATTAATTCGTTTGTCTGAAGAAGCCCGAAACTGAAGATATACCGGAAAATATTATTTCGTGATGTCAGTGAAACTAAGAACATCGGGATGGATATACACATTCCGGAATTTAAAAAGAGGATAGGAAGGTGGACGACAAGGCGAGACAATGGTTCGAGTGAACAGTTGCTAGGCCGATTTTCATAATTACGGCGAGGCAAATATTTACTGTTCTCTTTGTTTGGTTAACCGAAATGACTACAAAGTATCACTACCATGGTTATGTAGTGAGCAATCGATGCACCGTGAGTAATGTTATCTTTTTATGGATTTGAATGGCATTAAACTTGTCATGTAGGGTGTACACCCGAACAACCTCTCATTCGTCCTGTTGAATTATCACCAGGTGGCTAGACGAATGAATTTGTACAGCAAGAATGGTAGTGTTCATCTGACCAACATTCATCATACGACTCTAGTAACGTGTGGGGCACACCTAAACGAGGTGCCTAGTTTACTAGGGGGGATTTGCAATAAATTTACCAGTAAGTGCTTCACAGTTCGTGCATGCACAAGTAACGTCACCAGAATGTAGTCAATGAGTAGATGTCAAACGCATACTGACAAACTAAAAGCAAGAGCAAAATGAACACAATAGGAAAATGGGGAGCATAACTCAGAACGGAGGAAGAAAGAAGTACTGATGTCCTTAATAAGGGAGTGTACCGTAGGTCACCAAGGTTGACTGTAATCTAACTCTGGACATACGAAGATGATCCCGTCAGATGTATGGCTGGCCCCTCAGAGAAAGCTGAAATTCGTCTGTTCACAGTCTGACAAGCAACACGGTAGAGTTGGACAAGTGTTTCGTCATGGATCTTCTGACTGCCCCACTTCTGGAGTTTCTCGTACATTGAAAAATCTCACTTATTCCAACATATCACAAATGCCCTAGAACTGATTGATCATCCCTGATTAGACAGACCTTAATATTTGCTTGTACATATTCAAACCCTTACCTACTTGGTTATCATTCTTTCAAACATAACGAAACCTCCCTCTTACATACAATCAGTGTAATGTATTATTGTATCCACTCAAGTAAGTGTCGTTCCGCATGGTTTACTGCATTGCTAGTTCGTCAAAGAAACAAAGTTTGAATTTGTTTTCTCAATTATATCTATTCTTTCTATTCCAGTTGCCTTCTTTAGTTTCCACTATTCTTTACTCGTATAAGATATGACGCCTTCCACATACGGTCCTAATGGTCGAACATAAATTCTTCGCCTTGCAATATTGTGTTTAGCTTTGCCAATTTGTTTAGGTCTCTGTTTTATCCCCGACATAATTTTATGATTGACTTTCACAACAAGCCGGAAGTAGTAAACCCATAAGAAACGTCTGTTCCGAAGAAACCGATGTACATGCAGTTACCATGAAATGGAGATATTAATATATCGTTTCTAACTCGAGGACTTATGTAGGTCATCCAACGGAAGTACGGTGCAACTGTAGAACGTTTACTCAGTCACACACATCTTTAAATTAAGACGGATACCAAAGCTATCCATTTCACACTGCAATTACTGGTTCACCAGCAGCTGCGGTGACATTTACAATGACTGAAATGGTCGATCCTTGCGCCTTAGGATGAAGGAGCACTTGCCCAAACATATCGAGAACTTGGTGTATAGCATGACCCGCCGCGACTTCACCAAACAACGCAAGCCGGTTTCCTCGATCGCCATATACCTGCTGGAGACCGGTTATGTAGTCGATCCGACAAGCGCTTATCGTGTATTGATGCGTCATCACAAGCCTGTCATCCTTAAGCCACTCAAGGAGTTGACAGTCATGTGTAACAAGCCAGTCTTTTGTGTGCAAAAGTTGTTGACTCTGATATTTCTTATCCCATGGTTCTGATCAATGACAGACCGGTGTATAGATTGACTTAATTTATGAGGTTGATGCGTTTAAATACTTCTTGTATTCATAGATGTCATGTGTAGCAACCGACGAGAACATACAAAATGGCACTACCATCTTACAAAACGGGTATTCTAATTGTATTATTCAAATTCCTAACCTCAGTAGTCAGAAACGAAATGGCGTGTTCACTACATGCTTTTGTACATGTTCTTGTAGTCTGTTCTTTTTGTACACTAATCAGTAGACAATAAAACTGAAATCATTAATGTTCGAACAACCTACCGGAGAGCATGAGCACGATACCGAGGATGAGTCTGCTCAATCGGAATGGCCAGTTGTCATTGCCATGTGGAAACCACAACGCCAGTACAACAATGCAGCCGATCAGCACAAGTCCACTGAGCGACAGAGCGCATAAGTGTAAACCGTAGGCGGAAAGTCTCAAATCTATAGTACGCAAAAACGAGAGTAACAAGAAATGACGGGTTTATTGTAACAACGTGCAAAAATACACAAAATGAATGCGGTTATTCTGACACAGTTCGGGTTGCAACAACTTCAGAGAATAGTTCATACTATTCAAATTCAAACCGAGGTTAACACACCCAAAGGATTAAGATGTAGGACAACCAAATAAATCATGTTTATTCCAATATAATTGAGAGTCGGGTATGTTAAACTATTAAAACATGGGAATCTAGAAGCATAAAAATTATCTACTCAAACCTGGCTGAATTATTATAAATGATCTGCAACAGAGTCAGGGAGGTAATAACATGAACGGATGAGCTGAAACGAATTCCGAACTTAATAGAATGGTTATACCATAGTTTAATAAATTGAGCCGTCTACTGCCTTATTTACTTTTCCCTTAAAATTTCCAATTCCACCTTTCGATAACATAATTTTGGGTGTAGTGAGAGAAGTAACTAGAGCCTCGATTACTAGACATACAGTAACTCAAAAGGTGGAGTATTTCTGTATAATTTAGGAGCAACAGAAATTCCTACAACCTGCTGTACTCCGCAGCAAGAAACTACGTTTGGAGATATTAAAGACTGCGCTTCCGTGTAAGTCCTTGAACATGTGAGAGGGAGCACTTCTGCTGATACACATTATCAAGATAGTTTACCCAAACTGGATCAGTTATTGGTGCATTACCAACATATTTGACAAACTTCATTAATCCCAAGGTTACTCACGAAATATAAATGCCGTTCAATGAAGTAAGACGTTTATTGTCCACTCCGTACGCTTTCGCGCCACTCACGTTTGAAAGCCGGAGTTCCAGCCCACAACTCAGCAAGGTTTTGAGTTAAACTTCCTGTGCACTTCTATCTCTTACTGCCTGTTTAGCTAACATTTTCTGTAGCCTGTTTTCGCCCGTCATTTCTCGCCTGTTGAACTGGTTTCGCCCAATGATGATTCATTGGATCTCTGGTGTTGTCCGTGATGCACCCGTCTTAAGCTTTGATTACATTCCACATCCACGCCGAGATTTCCATCTAACTTGTAAATGAAGAAAGTAACTATCTCCAATTATGTAGAATCTGACGTACGTTTTCAATGCCATACGTTAACGGTCATTTTGTGGATTTTATTATTTGTTTCATGACAGGTTTTGATGACATTTTTGTAATATTGCAGGCCTGAGAAAAGCTTGTCTACATCAGTTATTTGCCTCTTCGTTACTTCAGTCAGGAAAATGTAATCGTACTTTACTCTGCAAATCACAAACCGAGATCTGTCGATTAACACGCTGGCACACTGGTATTCCTTACATCTCAGCCTAGTTTTAACTGGTTTACCATGTTTACGATATGAAACCGGCATAAAGGTCTCACCTATTCAATGTTCTTTCCTACTATACGATATGGAGTCAGTAACTTCAACTTTGGCAGCAAGATCAGAACTTGATCTACCACCAGTTTAATTAGAGCGGAGCAGTAAATATCTGTCATAGTATATTCACATTCCACTGTGTTTCAAATTCCAGTGATTTTATAACCGTATTAGTACAAATCACTCCGTAAAACATTCTCAGTTAGGGAATAGTTTTAACTCATCTAATTTTCATCGGGTTTACCCTAACAGCACAATTTCAACAAACTCTGAACTTGACTATGAGCAGTACTCACTTGTTTTTCTGGCCCAGATGTCAAGTTTGCCGCTTTACTTAGAAGTTGATCTATCACAGCGACTATGCGTAGTCATTCTAGAGGTTAACGAAGATTCGTATGCAGTTAACACCCATGAACTTCTGAAACTCTGAATGACCATGACCATTCATCGTTGACGAGTTGAGGAGAATAATTCACGGACACAGTAAACATATAGAAGCTACGAGTTCGTGGTGAATTTCTGCCAGTCATTAAGAAAGTTGAGCGGTTAGGTATGGTACAGCTGATACAGGTGGGGATGAACCGATTATCTAAATAACATCAAAAACTAGTTTCTATGTCTGTTAGTCAAACTTGTGGTTTTTTATTCTGGGCTTTAAACTACGTTTCACTCTCTTCGCTGCCAGAGAAGCCGTCACATCCTTTTAACACAACTTACTGTTCAATCAGACGCCTACTCAATGACGCTCGTTTCGTTCTAGTTTGGAGTTATCTGATGGAAAAGAGTTCGGCTACTCCTAGATAAGGTGGGGCGGGAGAATTTACGGCTACGTTCCAGAAAGGTTTTCAGATAACTAGAAAGGTGCTTCGTTATGCACATCTCGAATAAACTGATTAATAGAAACTTCTTTAATCTCCTTAGAGATTTGAAGAAATTTAATGACTTCTTTTGTAGAACGGCTTCAAAACGGGAATTTCACAGTCAAAACTAATGTGATACAAATACAGCCTATTTCCTACCTGTATATTATAAAGTTTCCTGCATAATACTACCTGATACTATGCAGTTAAAATACGCTGACGAAGTTCAGCGGGTTCGCAGGTTTATCTTTGCATGTTATCCTTCACAGATAACCACTTGTTCGTGCAGGCTATCAATCTTGTAGTTTCTCTTAAGCATAGTTCACCTACTGAACGGTTACCAACCTTTTAATATCCATAATGATCGACGGTAATAATGCTGATGTTCGTGAACTGTTCGGAAGCTGTCATTTTAACTGGCCAGTAACTTCAGTATCAGTTATTTATAAAACCCTGAAAAGTGTAATCGATGGTCAGTAATAAACTAACGTTGTACGTCGTACAACACTGCGTGTTAACCAGAAGGAATTCCAAAAAATGGCACTTATTCATAATCAACCCATTTGAAACAAGAAAAACTCTGAAGTAAAGTGATTCCTAGATGTAACCCACTAGATTTTATCTTTCTTGGTTTATTCGGAGTTCTCGACGAAGTTAACCATATAACTTTATTGATAAGTAGTTTGACAGATTTGATAATTTAGAAGAGACCACGAAAAGCTTCACCAATCAGATGCAGATGGCTCATTGCCTGTATGGCAGATCAGTTACTGAAAAATCTGAGGTTTTGTCATAGAGATTAACGGAGTGCTATCCAACCGACAGTATACCCCAAGGTTCCATTCTAGACCCCGTATTTTGTCTTGTCATGCACCTTCGACACGAAAATACCCCGTAACAGAGATGTCATAAAGTTATTTTTTATATTTTGTGCCGCTTAGCCACGACGCATCTGTTTCCATTACACTGTTCCATGTGGCCAAGGTGCTAACTTGATTGGCAGAGCGAATTCATTCAGACGGCTTTTCTTCGATATTCACATTACTAGTATCAATTTAGCTTGTTACATACATGTTTTTTGAAAAATACGTTATGGACTTTACTTAGCTGAGTAAGAAAGCGTGGTGTATGATGACAGAATGTAATCACATACTCCGTTGACATTTTTGACCATAAGGACTGCCTAGACCAGATCAAATCTCAATGCACCATCCGCCTGTCAGGATTGATTGTATTTTGACTTAAAGGACGTTATATTAGAGGTCGTAACCTCTGAGACATATTCTTACGTTTAATACGAATCTTTCTCCTGAGAGTTAACCGTTGAGGTTACAGCCGAATAAGAGCCTCTTCAAATGCAACTACTATTCTTCTAGCTATGTGGTATCTTTAGTCTGAAGCATCCTGCTTGAATATGTTATGATTGAGCTATCAGCAGATGAGTTTGAACGAGGAGTTGATATATAAATTCGTAGTGCTTGTCGGACACTTCAAACAACCTGGCCATTACGAAAACATTTAGGTGGTCCATGAATTAATGAAAGCAAGTCGTCTCCTGTTCAACTTGATTGTCATGTCCGAGTTCGGTTTAGCTCTTTACATTCCAATTTTATCCAGCTTTTTTATACTCTGTATTTTTATGATACACGATATTTCTGTAAGCAACGTGCCTATATACCTAATTTTTTTTAATACATCCGATATTACTATTGTCCAACATGGAGTCATATGAGTATAAGCGTTGTGAAATTCTTATTAGCTGTAGACCTTCATACAATAGAGTGACTGTTTGAGTTTTCACTCAAGAGATGAAGTTTGAGGTTTCGTATCTCAGACACTATCATTTACCCATATTATCGCATAGAAAAGATAAGAAACGACCGTGATATGTTGTTCTGTTTCAATGTTAGATATGAACATTAGCATTACTTTCAACCTCATACTCTTCCAGCCTTGAATACGTCGGTTTTCTTTCTGGACAAAAAGCGAATAGGTTCAAATGGTTTTGTATAAAAAAAAATCAGTCATGCGTCAATGCCTTCGTCGGTGCTCGGCACTGGGTAGAAGCTTCTCTGATCATCCGACCCCTATGGGTGGTCCGTTGTAATACCCGAAATTAAGGAATTCGAACAGCCCGGAATGTCATCCTTGAATTGAGAACTATCCCGCAACCAATAAGGAGAGAACCTGCTACTGGATACAGTAAGCAGTTGCTATTCATGAAAAGAGAACTCGCATAAATAGACATAAATCAGTATGAAAGATACCGTCATTGGCTGACCACAATGGAATATGTTAAGTCATACACGGTAAGCTGATTGGTGCAATACAGAACAAAGAACATGGCACAAAAACGGACGACTGTTCGTCCATTCCTGATGTTATACTTTAACACGATATTTGGATTGGTTCTTTGCTGGATCGTCTTTTGTGCCGGGGTTTGGATAAGCGGTGAATCAACCATATTCTCATCACATTCGCATATATTCCTATTATATGGAATGACATGGGAGTGTTTGGAGGAGGTTCTGTAACAGTCAACTTAATGTTCAGTTATACCAGCAAAATTTGAACCAAACGGTGACATCTACTAAAATGGACTACTTTTGTCTATCATTCGCTGTAAGTAATCATACTGGTAATATTCCATCTATCCAACTGAGCACACATAAGTTGCTGAATTCGTACCTGGCTATCAGGAGCCAATCTGTATTAAAATGACTTATAGTACATCGTTGTTGTCTGTTTGTTTATATTCATAACAACAGCATCAGATTGTTCATTTGCTATGCGAAAGAGATGAGTTTCACGCAGTAACGCCACCATCTGTTTGCACGTACTTCTTCAATAGACAGTACCACCTACACCGAACGGTGAGTTATAATTGATCTAGACAGTCTCAACTCTGAAAGGGACTACTTCCATTAATTTAGTGTGTTCAATACCAAAAGGTTTTTGGTTGAAACGATGCCGAAAAGGCGAATCCAACATTTAAACAATAATCCAACAAATATTATCTTCATAATAGTTTGTAAGTGTGCATAGAATTTTGTTGCATGCGCCTTTTAATTCACACTACTATAAACTCAGAGTAGAAGCCTGACTAGCAGCCATTTTTAGAATATGCAACGGAAAGATGTATACATCTATACATCAGATAGGATGACATCCGCTCGGGTTATTTTGCCGATGCCGGTTAAAATCATAAGGGTTTTAATAACCAGTAGGAGGACTACTAAGGATATTTGAAAAATAAAAGCTGCTTCTAAAGTTGAATTATTTAGGGCGAACTTAACCGATACCTTGATGAACCTAATTGTGTACAGAGTAAACGCAAAACTGTTTTGCAATCTCGATAGTAATTTAACATTACAGGACAGATTTATCTTGCTATAGTTGAACGGTGTGCAATGCAATCAATATGAGCGAGTTTGGATGTACTACGGTGGCAAATACAGGCATTTCAAATCCATAGACATGAATGTTTTCGTGTTCTCTTTGCGTCTGACTGCACTGTTCGCCACCACCATGAGACCATGGTCCGCGTTCATTCTCCCACGTATTTTTTCATTTCACTATAAATCACGTTACTGTGTTCTAATAAGTAGTTAAAAGTAATATTATAAAATACTCACTTGTAAGTCGATTGAATACCTCGTCCCCATCTGCAACCGTGGGCAGCTGTTCACAACCAGCTGTAATAAATAAAGGAGATTTGAAAACGGTAGCTTAATTGTTGCTCTCTCCAAACTTGAACATGTTCGATAATTAGGTTAACTACTTGCACAGATTGATAAGCTCAGTGAGTGGTGTATATAGCCTGTACCGAATTTCGCTCATGAATTACACCGGATGTGCTTTGGTGACGGTAATTTCACAGCACCATCAGTAATAATGTCAAATCCCAGGATATAAGTACTGAGCAGTAAATAGAGTGGAAGTTTATTGTATACGTATAGAAAGCTGTTCAGTCCGCCTCAGTGGTTGTGGTCATTCGTAGATGTGTAGTAACCAAGTGGTCAGTGAATGATTATGACGTAGTGACAAATTTATGCACTTCAGTGAAATTATTTCTCCAAAAACCTGACGAACATATTGTTTCCAGTAATAGGAAGTAACTTGTCCGACTAATTATACGTAAAACTGTTTTTATCAAGAAGAGATTTCGAAAAGTCAAAGGAAAAACATAGTTCCTTGCTTACAAGACTGTTACAGCGAACACGCTGCTCAGCACTTTCCGAGAACAAATGCCATATTCGACTTTTGTTCCTGTTAGAAATCATTGGTAGTAGTACGGCTTGACTAATACCTTGGCCAAGCTATTGTGAGGCAGCCATGTTGACCACTTCGCCATTGACCTCCTATTAGGCAAGACAGAATTATCATAGGCAATCGTTCGGTCATGTTCACCTGTAATTAATGCCCAGGTGGGTCGATCACCTCTAGAGGAGATAGACTTTGTTCAGTTGACTCAATAACTACATATCCAGGACTTCTATTTAAGTTAAAATCACAGAAGACTAACTTGCTGAGCCATATTTTGAATGCTGATGAGTGCTAGAAGATTTTGGTTAATATAAACTAAATATCATTCATAGCTGGTCGCCGTTGTCTTGACAAGAATGTGTACTATTGACCAGCCTTGAAAAAGACAAAACCTGACTATAGTGCTCCTGTCCACAAGGGGCTGACTCGAAAGTCTGTGACAATGCGACAGTTGTAAACAATGGGATGTGAGATTTGACTTGTATAAAGCAAAATCCCCTTCTACCTACTCGCAAACATACCAGTATTAATCGAAATTAAACAGCTGTGTCAAATCGTTAAGAATTATGTTATAGTCTCTGAAATCTCTGAAACAACGACGTCATCTATAGAGTGCATTTTAAGCAATGACTCCTGAGCTCCAATTCATAATTGGATTGTAAGTATACTACCAGAGTTGTAAACGATTCAATTTTTATTTAATTGAGTATAAATGGGGTGAATTTCATTTATTACCACCTATATGGTCACTGCGTTGATGGATGAAGACATTGCGTCAGACATGCTGTGCTTCGATAAGTTAGAGTATCTGACAACACTCCTACTTATGGCAGTTATGAATTGATTAAATTATCGGCCGCCTAAATTTACGGCTGTAGGAACCTAGTACTTTCTGTAAGAAGCAAGAAGATTAGACAATTGCTGATAAAAGTTGCGTCAATGTTAAAGAATGCCATCATGCCTCGAAAAATTGTTCACCCAGCTGAAGCAAGATACTCAATCCTCAATAACCTTCATGGCCTTTTACCTTTTCTGTGTTACATTGGAGCACAGCACTCTGTTTCTAAGCTCAACAGGTCATATCAGATATATGGAATCTCATGATTAATCAGGCTTATTATGGACTTCCACGGAATGTACGAATAATCTTTTCGATGACTGTTTATGTGGGCACAACATAGGAAAAAGACGAAGGAGTCCATTTTGGTGTTTCGAGTGTTAAATCAAATGTGGTTCTTTTGAAGTTCTGTAGCATGATGCAATCAATTCTAATTAGCTCATCAGAATATGTTACCATCCAACGAACCCTCTAGGCGGCACTGTGTTCAATGCTACCATCGGCGGTATATAATTATCGTTTTATTTACTTGTGTCTTCTCACTACCCTTGTTAAGTTAAAATCAGTAATTTTGTGATTCCGTGAAATTTATCAAGTCAGTGAGGTTAACGACCACTTCAAGGCTTCAACAATCCAAAAACAGTCCACCAACCTAACAAGTCAGTCGATGTGATGTGCATCTACATCCAACCACTCAACCGTAACCTTGATTGTATCCTATTGACCTTGAGATACTGTGCGTACTCAAGTGATGGATATCGTCAACTCCACATTGAATTGGGTAACACAAATATGTCGCCAAACATCACGTGACGCATGCGAAAATGCCTAGTGATGTGTATAGGATTGGGTTATCAAGGTTGTTCTTTGTAGAGAGAAGAACATGACGTCTTTCTGTTATGTCTCAATGGTGTTTTATTTTGGAGGACAGTATGTAAAAGCAGTAGCCGAATAGATGAAACTTTCATTCTTCATTAATTTGAACTCTTTGACTCCATTCTTACGAAAAACAATAAACTTAAGTAATGCTAACAAGTAGTGTGGTGGATTTTATACGATGAATGATAACCAACTATGAACAATGAACTCCCGATTTGGTATTCCGGTTCAATTCGTGGAGCGAATGCTGTTTACTGTCTTGCGGTTCCGCCTCTGGTTCGAATCAAACCAACACCCGGTTGTTTGCTGATGGTTCTGCTGTACAACGTACACATAACATGAGTATTTGATAGTATTCTATAACACCAGTGTGCCCAATTAACTCACTGCTGTCATAACACAGTTGGCTATAGCCAAAATTGAAGCTATCATTCAATCCGGAAGTATCGTTTCGAATTGTTGGTTCCACGCGTAAAAATTCCGGTAAACCAACACTCACGCCACCCAACACAATGGCGAGACCAAGTATAACAGTAGCTGCCACGGAGAAAGCTTTGGGTACGCTCTGAGGACAAAAATCAAATTGTTCTACCATCGAAGAATTCATGGTCCAGATGAGTTTTTCCCTGTAAAAACGTTAACAATTGGGTCTGATTAAACTCATTATTCACATGTTGCTTTTTAAGTGATATCTTAAAAAAGCATTGGTTACAGATAGGTTGGTAACTAGTGATGAAAACCATATTATCTTACTAGTGCTATAATGTCTATATACAGAACAGGAACTAAGAAATACACTAACGGCAGTTTGCACTCTGTCGAATAAAAATATTACATTATCGAAATGTGAGGAATGCAGTTCTAAATTTCTTCTAGCCCTCTAACAGACAACGTGAGTATAAACAATTCAGAGTGTATGTTGATTCATTCGCGCATTAGATTTGCACAACTCAAACTGTGTTCATCAGCATACTTGAAGGCGACTAAACCGGATCCTCGTAAGTAGCTCATCTCCCCTAAGAAACCTGCCTCCGTTCTGCAGTACAACTCTGGTTTCATTCTGATGATCACTGCGTGATGGAAATGTCTCTAAGTTGCATCTATAAAAACTGTTTTAGTCTGATAAGTACATTTCCAGTACTACAACAGCTCGTAGATGACGCGTGCCCGCACTTGATGGATGTCATAGAAACGCCGTTAATGTCATACTGTAGCGGAAAGGCGTCCAATAAAGCACAATCTTTATTGCCCATCACGCTGGTTACCATGCCACACCCGCGCTTGCGATTTTGAATCACAATTCCAGTCCACAACCCCCCCCCCGTTTCCGCTCACACGTCGTGTGCACCTCTACCCGGTTTAGGTGTCTGATTGGTGCCTGCTATCCGGCGGTTTTCCGCCTGCTATTCATCGTCCGTTGATCCGATTTCGTTGAGCGATGGCTTATCCGGTCGCTGGTGTTGTCCTCCGTCCATCCACTGTGGGCTTTGACCGTACTCCACAGTCGTGTCGGGATATTCTTGTGAGTGTTGGAATAATCACGCCTCCAATTTGGTCATCCATCCTATTTTGGCTGCCACGTCTCGCCCGTTGGTCCGATCCGATCGAGCGATGACTCATCCGGTCGCCCACGCTGTCCTCCATCCGCTCGCTTTGGGTTTTTGAACGCGTCTCCCTCCTGTGTTGAGGTATTCCGCCGAGAGTTGGAATACTCGCACTTCCTGTCTGACAGTCCACCACAATACGTCGGTGCTGTTGAGATCTGTGTAGCTGGCTATTCTGTTTACCACACTGACCGCAAAAGAAGATGCGTGGTATGCTAGTTTTAAGTTACAATCGCATTCGTGCTCAGCGACAGCATCTTCTTTTTTAGATGCGACGTTTTATCGTCAGTAGCCATGATTTGCTCCTTTGGGAAGTTAACTACCGCTCATTTCCAAACCCACGTTCAAACAGTGTGGTTCATACGTTGTAATTGGATAAACTTATTCCCATCCAACACGCATCTCACTAGATTCTTACGCTCCAAAATCTACTTGGATGTATCCTCCTCAATAGGTTGCACGAAATAGAAGTTTACCAGCTCTGTTACAGAGCGCTTACAGAAAACAAATGGAAATCAAACCGAGGTGTTATTCGAGATAAACTGCTTCTTTGTTGAACCCCGTATTCATTAATGAGGGCCACAGCATTTTATTCGGATCTCTTCACAACTGTGTTACCAGACCGAACAATGTAAAGAGAAGCAGCTGGTACACCAGTTAAACAAGACAGTCCTTGTCGCGCCAGTCAAGTAAAATTTCGTTTATCTCGGGCTATAAACATGTAAAATGTATTTTGCACGATTCTGACGCTTCGTATATACCAAGGCAGCTGGTCAAAACCTTTCAATCTTCATCTTTCCTCAGCTGAATTTGCCGCCTTCACAACATCCGCGCGCGACTATTCGCTAACCAAAGACCAACCACTGCCGTTTGAAATCCAGATACACTTTCTCAGTGTCCTTCTTAATGGGCACTCAAACGACCACTTTTGTGTGCAGAAATCTCACTGCACATTGTACAGTTGTTTTTTCTAAGACCAACCCTCTTAGTCCAATGGAGTTCATCAATCAATATTGAAATAGATGATTTCTGTACTTGCTAAACCATTTTTGTATCTATTTCAACGTCGATTCTTACTACCGACATTATTTCCATGGAACAGAAAACGTTATCGACACTCTCTGGTAAACTCTTGCTCAGTTAATTTAACACATATAACCCGTAAGATCTTAGAACATCATCTTAAGCCTACTTAACTCCAATATTGTCTACGTATTTAAACTCGGATTTCTGTCAAACAGGTCATACGTGACGAACGCACTTTTTGTTATGAGTAGTTTAACCAACGCCAGAAATCACGGTTTTATATCTTACTTTATTTTATTTGACCCCAATAAGATGTGCAAAAAAAATGCAGGCGTGTGGCATAGAAGCTGATATTTATCGCAAGGTGGCTTCAATTCTTAATCGTGAAACCCCCCTGGCCACAGTGGATGCCGATTGGTGTCAATGAGCAGACCTTAGAGATCAGTTCTATGGGCAATACTATTTTCAGTCTATATCATTCATTTACCTGGTAGATAGTCGTTCTCTTTCCTGGGAAGATAACTTAAAAGTCTGAAACTCCTTTGATCCTAGTGTAGTGGAACCAAGAATGAATCGACAAGGTAACAAAATAGTCTACAACAAATGTCTACAATAAATTCCACCACACTATGTTTGCTATAAGTTAGAATAACGTTCCTCCTGAATAAGAGAGTAATTCTAGCAGATCCAGTTTATCCCACGCATTAAAAATCCACTGTTGCAACAGTCAACTCCCGGTAGCAACGACCACGTGCAAGCCGAAATCGAGACGCGCGAGGACGAAGTGTATATTCATTCAAACAATAGCCGAGTGGTTAATATGTACAATGAACATAACAGGTATTAGGAATAGTATGTAACAAGAGGACAAAAAAGTAAGAGACTCTACACTAGCACTCCAATAGTTGACATTTATGCAGCTAAGTAACGCAAAAAGGGTGGTGTAGTCCTCGCGAGGCTGAAAACGCATGTCTGTTGGTGACAGTTCTAACATCCTCTGTGTAACACACAAGCACTACCTGTTACAAATCCTGACAAGGTAGGCTTTGTCAGGACATGGTCACATAGTTGATGTTTAATTTATCTCTCACGTGTTTACATAGAAAGTGTGCCTAACAATTCCCGTTGTACTACAATAGACATCCAAACTTATTGGCGAGAAAAGCTTTCCAAACATTTTGTGAAGTTCGCGCCCAACCACTGCTGCAATAAATTAACCCATTTTGATTATATAAAGGACATACATGTTCTGCAGCTAGGTAACGAGTTACAGGAAACGTCTTAGTAAGTCTTTGGAACGTAATGCACGAAGCTGGTTTCGCAACTCTTGCCCCTTATTGTTTCTTCTCTCTGGAGGACTGACAGAGAAAACGTTTACTTTCGAATATCCAAATGGGCTACGGAATCACGACAAACGTCGTACAAAACGAAAAACAAAGGTACCAAATTTACTTTATCTGTGAAGAGGTGTCCTTGGGGAATAGCATACCGTCCGTAAATTATCCACTGTTTCTACCTTTTTGATCCATCTTGGCCCTATCATCCGTCATCAATTTAAGATTAATTCAAAATCAAACGTATCAATCACTCTAACACCTGCTGCTGTAACATTTCTGCTGGGATCTCATGTCAGATTACAGTTGATATGTGCGTAGACCGAAGTGTATGGGTAGATTTTTTAGAACCCCATCAGTATACTACGAAAACAACGTCACGCTCCCAAAACGATTCTTAAACAGTTTATTTTGTTAGTTCTATAAGGTAGTCGTTAATCGTTAATGCACATTACAAGTCCAGACAACAAAGTAGGTATCCTACATGATTGTGCTTATGACAATGGCCAGGTACCGTCAGTTTTCTCCGCTTATCGATATCAGGCCTGATCTTAGTGTCACTTCCTGTAATTTTACGACATACGAAGCACTACGTTTGAATTTTGTGGCAATGGGCCATAGTAGCTTAGATAGACAACGTCGACGCTAGCCCAACAGTTACCCTGATTACCACGGTCATCAAATCACAATCTGTGAAGAACATTTGTATGGTGGGAGAAAAACTGACCCGTAGCTACTAATTTAATTCATCTTGGAAACTGTTCGCCAAGTGGTATGTATACGCAGGACCATAGGACACCCCTTAAAGGTCAAGAATCATACAGAAATGCGGATAAGAAGTGTAACTGACCGACTGTGGGGACGTTCAGTCAGATTGACATGAACAGACCATCAAGCACACTGGCCCTACATACGGTCGCGATCTGTGACGCCAAGGTAACAGCACATTCAGCTCACGGTGCGCTTTCATCCCAGTGCACTAGTGAGTGCAGTATAACTCAGTTAACTTTTGCGAAACGTTTTAACATGGTTCACTTGAAAGGGTTGAAAGTACATTGAAAATTGTGTAAATGTCAGTAAGCAAACTGTACAATCGTGTTTTCACGTTTGGAGGAACACGCTACTTTCAAATACTGCCACGAAAATGGCCAAATCAAAATAATCACTGGCAGAGAATACTAATTCTGAGAACAACCAAATAGGAACGCTTTGCCATTGACTACTTTGTGAGTGTGCCTAGCGATTCTTCAGTAAACTCGAACACACTTCGACGTCACTTGAGTGGAGTACGAGTTCTACCCAGGCCCATGTCAGTGTAAAACTTTGATGGAGAAGCACAGCGGAGCAAGAATGGGTTGGTCATTGTGCTGCTGCTCGATGATGTGTGGAGTATCATCTGGATTGGCGAACGGGGATCCACTCAGTGACGCTTGATGAAGGACTCCGTGTGTGGAGGATGACCGGTTAGGTGTCTACGATGCAGTTAATCCAAGCATACTTGTCTCAAAATTCGTCCGAGGCCCAGTATTTTGACCTAGGGTAAGCAGACGTAGAAAGTGAGTTTTTGGCGTCCAACCCTCGGGAACGCGACGATCCCATTTTACAACAACTGTATTGCCCTCGTTCTGACCTTCGAATTTGGCAGAAATGCAGTGGCCTGCTTCGAATGAGTTTAACTAGTTGCAGTTTCTGTGAGAGTCTCAATAGCGTCGTCCAGATGAATTCTAAATGAGTATCTATCGTCATTTTAATTGCCAGTCTTCACTCATCCATACGCGTCACTTTGATTCTCCCATTTTATCTGGGAAACGTCGGCAACGTCATGTTGTAAACAATGCTGCAGTAAATCTTTAGCACCAACAGCTGGGAGCTGAATCAAGGAGGTTTAACTAACAGTTTACAGGTTGGACGGACAGAACTACCACCACCTGCGTTGTGGTAGAATATTAAATCTCCACACTCTAGCCGATGAATGGAATTGTGCTGAATCAAATAAATCCGTGTAGGTCACATGTGTCTCGAAGGCAATAAGCAATCCCAGTTTATTGAGAAAACTGCACCCTTTTTATGTAGGAACTACAGTAGTTACGATTGTTATTGAGTGACAGGTGTTTTGCGTTTTGACTGTTCTGTTAATTGTTACTTTCACACGACCTTACCTTAAACAAACCGGTTTGTAACGCGCAGTCGAAACCAGCAAGCGTGCATGGATTGAACTTAGGTTGTGTAACAGAGCGTGCATCTGTGTTGTTGGCGTTGGTTTAGTTTTGGTTTGTGTAAGCCTTGTCATGACTTTCTGGGCCTTTGGCTCATGCTTGGTTGTGTTGTTTCCTTTTTACAATATTGTTGTTGGAATCTCTACTTCGGAAGAATGCTGTTTTTAGATGTCTCCACGTCGCCCTAAAGTTAGTCCATGAGTCCAACGGACAGTCAGAGTAGAAAATGGTCGCCTTGAATGTTGCAGGTCACATAAACCTGATCCGCATTCGAAAAACTTGTTTTAATCTCCATCTCTTATACACAG
>LUCH01002177.1:46338-63108 GCA_013368495.1 Paragonimus heterotremus | reverse complement strand
GCTTACATTAAACAAATCTCACACCAATGATCAGAAATCAGTATGGGTTAATACTGGAAAAATGAAGAAAATTGCTCCACGATGTTGTTGAACTGATGAACAAAATAACCACAGAGTTAACATGTGATTTTGAGAAAATGATATTTTCAATCTCATCAAGTAGCTATACATCCTAAGGTTGTATAATGCTATTCTAGAAGTGATTGACCTGATGATGGTTCAAAACAATAAATCCTATGTTCCTAAAGTAGCGAGAAAATAAAAATGAAATTCCCAAATGAATTTTTTTGGAATGAATGGATGACAACAATGTTTAGATACGTTATGGAAAACGGTTTGATACAGTGTATTAGGGAATATGAAACAACTACATTCCACCCTTGATAGAGAGTTAAATTTCAAGAGGTTTTCCCAAGTATGGCAGTGTAAGTATGTTAACGGGTTTTTTCTCTGCTACTTAACACCTGTGCGAGCTCGATGAATTTTGACCACAGGTTCTACTATATGAAAGGCAGAGCCTAAGGCTGCGAGTCGTTTACACCACAAAACTGTCCAAACAGTTCCGGCGAACTTTGACCAGTAAACGCACACTGAACATGGTAGCAAAAATCATATTAGTAAGAATCATTAATAGGCATGGAACAAGCTGTGTTACTACACCCTTTCTTTAGTGGCACTTACTACCCACACTGTTCGGCGGACTCTACTGAATCCGAGAAAAACCTAAGCAAGTTAACTGTGCCATTCTTTCAAGAGTCATAAAGAATTCTTGCTCTATCTTAAGGAGGGTCTGTTTATTCATCGCTAAGACACCACTTCATTCATGCGCAAAACATCAGATGCTCTGATTTAGATCATCCATTTCAGATTTCCCTTCAACGTTTGTTGAATTACTTATCTCTCATTTGTGACTCTTGTTTTGTTGTTAAAACCTATTTATGTGTAAAGGTGTGATAGAATTGCGTCATACGTTATCCTGGAGCACGTTGCTTGATTTGCATCTTCCTATTGCCTAATTTAAAAAAAAACTGTTCTTAATCAACTTTAAGATCGTCTCAAATAATAACGTTTATTTTACTCAACGGGTGAACCTACCTGGTACACGAGTTAAAATGATTCAAGCTTGAAGGTGCAATTTACGGCTTCACTCAGCAAGCACACACGCACTCATGTGCATACATATGCCTCACACCGATCGATTTTCTATGTACAAACCACACTTCAAGAAAGTCGCCAATGGTTTTGATAAAGGTACAAGAATCTCACAAACGCAACTGTACGATTTGTTTGTTTTCGCTAAGGTGATGGCACACGAGATGATACGAGCTTGCCTCCCACGTCGAAAGACAATGCAACTAGTTTGTCTTGCAACTGGCAGCACTTGCTGATTGTTACAAAACCAAGAAGGCATACACAGTCGAGTCAACCAGCATACAGGAGTGATCTGTGTCTTGCTGTGACCTCTCGGTATGGGCTGATGAGGGTTTCGTATGTGTGGCTATCGGTTTATTTTCTAGAACACGCATGGTAAGGGTGCATTTTACATGTACATTTTGCAACTCAGGTTTATTCGTTGAAGTTCTATTATACTAGAACATCTGGACGATCCATTCATTTGGTGATTTTTTGCAAACCTGAAACGACCTTCACATGTGGCAACGTTGAGAAAAAGCATAACATTTTTTTTTATGCTATGTGGCTGAGTAATACATTTTGTCGAACCTCATCGGTGTGATGGATGCAGAACAGCGTGAACATTGGTCTCAGTTTGAAGACCTCACCATCGGTCCAATCGACTGAAAGCAGATCGAGAGTTCACACACTCGGAGAAAACTCCTGATGGCAGTTAGCACAGGCGGCAAGTGGATCATAACCCATGTAACTCGAGTTATCCTAAAACTGCAGTACGTTCCAGAAGTAGAGACCAGGCAAAACATCCGGAGTCTGAACAAAATGGCAGTTATGGCTCGGGAGTGTGTGACATATTTGGATATTTTAGTCACTATTCTTATCGAAGAGAAGACCAGCGAGTGTGTGTCAGCCGATTGGGGGTGAGCGAACAGACACAAAAGAGTCATATTAATTGGCTGTGGGTGCTGGGTATGCAGATTCCCAGTCTAGTCGCTCGGCCCCATCTTCCCAGTGTTCCGGTCACCATAGTCCACGATCGATAACAAACGGTCAAGGTTTCATAGGCAATAATGGACTGAGAACCAGCATACGCCGATGAGTGTAAACGGGCAATACGATATTTATCTAACGTACTGCACAATCACGACAGTTTTTTCATTAAACGCTGAATAATAAATAGCTATATTCAGGCACGAAACAGATTCACACATTTTTGGATGATTGATCGAAAAGTAACACTGCAGACAGTACGTGTAAATAAGTCTGATGACGATTTAGAATCGATACTTTCTTTTCACCGAAGACATGTCGAACGCGTGGGCCCTCGAATCACCAGTTCTATCTGTCTTTCGGTCTAACTGACGTTTATTTTTCGAGTTATGTTGGATCACACTTTTCCCAGTTCATTTTACCAGACAGTAGCCGTGCTTAGCTTGGTTTGGGCGAATTATCATGCTAGAACCAAACCACAGCCTGAAACGCAAGTTAGATAACAATATGCTGATAATCTATCAACTGAACAGCGTACAGAACTGATTTTTATTTATGTGGCCTGTGGTGAAAATGTGGAGGTTACCACCAACAAATTTTATACAAGACATGTGGATACGTGACCCGTTACCTGTAAATTCTTTCGAAGATTGATGAGAAAGTTTGTTGCAACAGGCATTTTTCATGATCTCAATAGAAGTGGTCGACAGTGCACATTAACAAATGAATTCTTTTGTCAGTGACATTGTGCGACGTGTAAAAACGAACTATCGGCAACATTGTACACAGTATACTCAAAAATTACAAGTATCAGCTATACAGGAAGGTCTGATTGCAGAAAGTTCGGTTGTCTAATGCGGACAAACGTGTCAATTTGCACATGTGGTTTGTCGGAAAGGAACACGTATTCGACAGTATTTGCTGTTGAAGCAATAATCTGTGATATTGATAACCGTATCGGTTTGTTCCAATCCGACTTCAGCCTAGCCCAAAGTATGTGGTTTATGTGGGGTTTGTTGGAACACAAATTATCGGGCCTTTCTTTAGTTAATAAAAACGTAATAATTAAAACCTCTATTAGCAAACGGGCATTCCTTTCTCCAACTGCTGCAGCAACAGCCAGCTAATCTGGCTATGCTTTCAGCGGAGTGTTGTGCCCGTTCGCTTAATCGAATCCGTTGACAGGCTTGTTCGTTGAACTGGGCTGTGATGCAGAAAAAGGAAAAAAGCCAAAACATTCAGAGCCATGAACATCAATTACATTAAGCCCTATGGTTCGGACTCCGATTTTTGTTTCCAGATGCATACTTCTGGGACGTACTGTGGATGGATTTGTTAGTTCTTTCATTGGTGTTGGGTCTGATAAATTGAGTATGACGTTAGAAATTCATCAGCTGTTTGATGTTGCTCTGTGTTGCTCTCCATTCATAATTCACATTAATTCTGAACCATTCATTCAATGGACGTTTGAGAAGGGTAACGGCGGAAGGGATCTCTACCTTCGAGGCCCATTGTTTTGTATAATCATTAAACAGAGTTTCTCCGCTCACGCTTTGAAACATGTTCATTTTTGTCTCCGCCACCCCACCCCCCAACAGAACACAACAGGAGGCATGTACTTTATAGATTGATTAGCAAATTTCACCGCAGATGGCTTATAGGTCAAAAACGCACATCGAGTTTAGAAACTTATACCGTCCACTTAATCTGCCATGACGTACGTAATCCGAAAACAGAATGACTTCAAGACAGACTGCAAGATCTTTCGTATCGGTTTTGTATTTACTATGTACAGCTGTTCTGTTTTGCGTCGGGAAATTATGAAACAGTTTGATTGCTATATCAACTGAACATCAGTTGACTCATTCCCATGAAATTTCCAGCCAGCCTGTTTCGAAAAGGAGCACTATACTCGAGTTTAGCTATTGCTAGAGGCCATGAATAATATATATCACTGCCATGGCCGGGATGAGAACTTTGACCACAACTTCTCGAAGCAATCGTGTTAAGTACTGCTTCCCACATTAGACACGATTGAACTTTCGTTTCCAAGTGCTCAGCCGCATTCGCCTGTGACATTACCCAATAGCATCAGTAGGAGACACACTATCAACCAAGAAGGAAGCAGAACGTGATTTTTCTGAAACAAAAAGCGGGCTTTGATACATATACTATAAAAAACGGCAATACAATGTATAAAAGAAAGACCAGGCATGCTAACAAAAATCTGACCCGCATGTTCTGTCAGATGACAATATTACGATGGAAGGCCAAAAATCGATCGTATATCTCGTGTTGCTTTTACGCGGTTGTAAAAACGAGGCTGAGTACACCGATCCACTTCCTTACCTCGGATTTGAACAGTTGACCTTGTAAGCGTGAACCAGTTTCCCATCATGTCCACATCTCATGTTTTCAGAAAGCATGTTTGTAATACAGATAAATCGAACTACGGGTATCGTGGGATACCTGCTCTGTTTCAGGACGCAATCCCTTGAGAAACACGTTTTAGGCTACAATAAATTTTTACGGGATTAGTAGGTTTTGTATTACATATGTTCATAGGTTGTCACAGGAGAGAATGTTTACTTAGGCATTTCTGCCTGTATATTGAATGGGAAAAATTGTGTCAGGTGGCTTATAGATGTGAAGAAAGAAAATGAATGGCAGCGAATGGAAACAAACTTTATTGAAGCTAGAAGCGTGCAGTTATGTCAGCGATCAATACTGAAACACACCCAAACTAAACGTTATCAATTATGCTCATTTCGTCTGCTGTGAAAATGGGTTAGAAAACTTATAGAACAGATTGTATCTCACGTCTCTGTCAGCAGAGTAGAAATTTAGAGCTCGCAAAAGTTTCAACGTACCAACAGAGTTGGGTGGCGTGTTTCAGCATTAACAGACATCAACAATAGAACAGTGCTTTCTACACAGGAACCTAGTCATTTTCATAATCCAGTTTCAGCGAATGAACCCCTAAGTTTTCATCCATGTCTAGTGGGGGATGTGACAGTAGATGACTTATGGTATGAGATATTTGGTAGATGACAATTAGGTCACCTTTAAAATGTCTGTAATACGGTGAGTCTTTAGACATGGAATTTTCCTGCGTCATATAACTTTTCTAGTTGTCTACCCCTGAACACTTTAAATAGGTGCCACCTGTTTTCTTACGATAAGGACAACAAGTCTGTGTATTCGTTTCCGATTGTGGACGGATTATAGAAGCGAATACAAGGTGGAAGTTACCATCACTTCTTTATATGAAATGTAATGTTATGTGTACATTTTTAGATATGCTTTCACAATTTGTGAAAAGATTCAAAGCGTCCATCAATAGAGTCCATAGGTCTATTTCACATACATATACGGGTAGATCAGTGTCATCAAGATAGTACTCAGCACAACAATGTTAGTGAATGTGCATGACCTTGTAGCTGATGACGCTGAATGGCAAGTCGTTTTCTACGTACGATTGATTTGGACAGTCAAAATCGTTCTGCAAGGAATGCACATCTTCCGGACACTTTAGGAGTGGCCAGAGTTTGTTACAATAATTTGACACTGTCGGATAGTTCAAGAAAGAATGGGATGATCAACAATGGTTTTAAGGCGGATCGTTAAGAAACACCACTGTTGGCACAGAACCAGCCTGAGAACAGTCTGTTCGCCCTGGCATTTTACTTGCGTAAGTTTCATTCATACATGACTGGTGTCAAAGTTAAACTAATCAACTTCTAACTAGTTGTTCGGTATAGTCGACCCCTTCAATTCAATCTTTTGTTGTATAACAACAACAGTAGAGCAATTCGGTTGGGTAATCAATTCAAATTTGTCATGAACAACACCAATTCCTCTCGTTGTATTATTAGATGCATCAGATGCTTGAATAACTTATCACCGCCTAATCAGTCCAAAGGTTGTTATATTTTAGAAGTTAACTACTATATCATTTGACCAAATATGACATTTCAGTGAACAGTTGGTTCACTGTATTTGCAGTACGTAGAATACGTACTTGTAGTAACTAAATATAATTGTAGCAAATGTATTATTTGGTCAAAGCTTGTTTCTTGTGTATTTTGAAACGCATAGCTGTAAAATCTTCGAACTTAGAACATTGTACTCGAGGTTCTATGTTACTCATTAGTACTTCAGTTCAGAACAGCCATAACAGGATAAGTGAAATATTCTTTCAATGACCACAACCCTACCGACTTCAACACACATAACGAGAAAATACTGACGTTCTGTGTAACTTGGAAACGTATCGGTGATGATGTATCTGACGTTGATGTGATCAACCTGGACTGCTTTTTGTCATCCAGCCCTCATCACGAGGCATGTTCTTGAGATTGACACGATGGTTTTCAAAAGTCCAGAATAGACGAGCAGTAAGCCAATTAAGAAATACATCTTGTCTATGTATATCATAGGTCGTTGGTGTGCTCACTACACAAGGCTAGCCATTGTGTAAACAAGTGGCTGTAAAAATACGACTTTGTGATGGACGATTCCACCTGCTACGTTGGAAAGCCAGCGCCGAGCATTATCATTGTTAAGAAATGGTAACCAACGTGGTAAACTTTATCAAACAGTGTTTTCTTTGTGGTCACACGATTAACCGTCTTTCTTATTGGCTATGTTTAAATCAAAACTCTACTGGCAGAACTCTTTCTAAAAATTGCTTTGGTTGCCTTAACTGTACGGAGAAACTGGAAATAATGTATTGACAAGCCAGATTTTAAATCCGATATGTAAGTATGTTACTGCTTTTCAACTAACCTCAGCTAAATTTTTCATGAATTCTCGACGATCAATAAATCGGAATTTTAATCGAGCGGTTGCAAAAAATGAATAAGAATGGGAGCACTTTGAAGTCCGAGAGATAAATAAAGGATATAAGCATAATACAAATATAGCGTACATCGCGTTTCCAGATGCCAGGATTCACATGCAGAAACAAGTTTACCGAGCGTCACAAGTACAATGTAGGATAAGATTGGTGAATTTCCTTCGACGCGAATCAATTAGTGCGTTATTATTTCAGAAGAGAAATCGAATGATTAATAATTATCTCGGATCTAAAATCTTCACAGCGTTCACATTTGAGTAGGAAAAGCATCCGATCTTTTTGTGACTGCATACAACACCCAAAAGGTATTTTCGATTACCTTGAAATGGTTGGTAACGTGAGTTTCTTATAGGATATTGACGGAAAACAGTGTCAACTGAAGGCCGTTGCATTATCAGAACTTGCGGATAAGTAAATCAAAAAGATGACCTTACAGATTGGATGATCCTTCAGGAAGACGTTGTGCAACGCATAGCAATAAATGAACAATCTCGATTACTAGAATAAGATTGGATTGAATACTAATGAATAGATTAGCAAAGGGGATAAATAGACGAAATCAGCGGTTTCGAGTGACAGATCATTTTCGGAGAATGAATTGCCAATTAGTGGCGACTGAGCTGAAAATGAATTATAATCAAATACTATAACAATCACATTCAACAGAATTCGTCCAGCCAAGAGTATCAACACAATGATGATTAGTTAGGTACACAAGTGAGCAATAAGGAATGTTATTGTTTGGTCTCATTTTCACATGTTTAAATTTAAAATGTTGGTAGAAATAGTGTTTCAAAACGCGTTTAAGTGTGATACTATGATTGGTTTTCTTTGAAGAACCAAAAGGAGGTGGTTATCGTTTATCTAAGTGCCTTATCGAAACTTCTAAATGGATTTTTAAGTAGCAGACGGTTTCATGGTTTTTTGTTTGATGGCAAAAAAAGAGGCGTCTTATTTTCAAGACAAGAGACCGTGCACTAATGATGAAGTCTATGTTGGTTATTCTGTTGAAAAATGGTCATCTATTACCGTTTATCAAGACACAGGGAGACTGTAATCGAGAAAGTGTCTGTGTAATACTCGTGACTGTATGAAATGCTTCATTGGAGTTACACCCTAAAGGCGATGTGTTTGCCAAACAACAACTGAATGCTATCATTTGGAAATTTTTTGGCACTACTGAGCTTCGTGTAGTACAATGGACTATAAAACTATATGTGCCGATGCGCAAAAGAAGACAGCATGATCAATTCAAATTACACGTAATTCACCATTTTTTATGCAGTTGTAGTGAGCGCTACGCAGGGTAGACTAATGGATTTTTGTGTACTCGGAGTGGTGAACAGTGATCGGAGTGATTGAAAATCCTCATGGCCAATATGGCAGCACAAACTGCTTCGAAAGATCTGAGGCCAGTCTTTTCATTCATTAGATCTAGACTTGAGGTGGATTCGTACTCGTAAGAAAAACAGAGGTATTTTGCAATTCGCTGAAGCCGTATTAATGAAACGGATAAACCCGTTTTTGTATGTTCAGAAACAATTCAATTGCCTTATTAGATCAGTATGATACGACAGTGCAAAATTAGTTATAAATGATCATCCATATGCTTATGATTGTCACAAAATTATACGGTTACCACTTTGAATGCGTTTCCTTTACGTTCCAGTTACATGGATGTTAATTTTCAGAGCGTACAAAATAATCATTCGGAAAACATTGCATGGTTCACGTTTTCTGATTATTTTGTCCAACTGTTGTTTTAAGATTAAAAAATAATGGTTCGTTGTCATTAGTAGTTTCATTGCAACCCATTCTTTGGCCAGTAAACTTAGGGGAACTTATGCCAAGTTCTTGAGTATCTAACTGACGTGAGGCATTAGAGGAAATCGGACCGAGCCTGTCTTACTGGACAAAAATTTTGGAAAGTTGGTTGAATTCCTACGTATAGAAATGGACTAGAAGGACAGCAGCCATGTATTAGTGACATGTTACAAGAAGAAGCATCTTCTGAGCATGCAGAATGTAGCTCAACAGCAAATTTCAAAAGTTTTCATATCAACGGTTTTATTTTAAAAAGGGAAGTATATCCTGCTACGCACTACTTGCCATAATCTGCCTCATACTGGCGGAAACTGACATAGATCGAAAAATCCAGTAAATAATTTGGGGAGTATCACATTTTCCAGCTGTTCTAGGGTTAAAAACTTAGAAATCTTGAAATAATTCTTCCATTCTTCTAGGAAGATGGCATATGACTACACTGAGTAAAATGTACATGACGACATACTTGGAACGCAACATGATCTGCGGGAACTGCTTTGCTCAGAAGACAATGGAATGTTGTTCAATGAAAAACAACTAAACTAACTTGGGATTTCTGATAAAATATTCAGTTGTTCTAGACAATCAATTATCTTGTAAGTAACAATATCGACGGCCGCACAACGACCATAAATTAGAGTAAAATCGTTGCTCCCAAATGCTCCAACATTCTGCGATCGGTGTTTTCCGTACGCTTGGACCCATCAAACGAAGGTTAATGCCAAACAGAACGGGCTAACCTGAATTTACACGTCAGATCGCACATCGTATTATCAACGCTTGTAACATTCACGATAACCAGTAAGAAACCAACGAATCAAACGGAAATTGTTCATAGTTTTCAGACGTTTACTTTAAAAAAGTTATAACCCAGACCGAACACGCTGGTTACATATAAATAACTGGCCCAGTGAACATTTAACATCTCAATGAAGCTGCTTATCAAAACTGACATGCTACAAATCTATCAGTTAAGAAAAGGTAGGATATTCATGTAATTCGTAAATTAACGCAAACCAGCATGGGTAGATTTGAAACTCTAGCTGACTGGTCAAATAGATGGGTAGAGTTGTAATCACCAATCATTTCGACGTTTACTTCGAATGTTTGACATAGCAAGAGAAAAAAATGTTCATACAAATGATGCAATATTTAATATAAGCAAAACCGAAATGCCCCCTTCTTAGAGGCAAACTGTAGTTATCAAAGAATGCATATCAAATGATGGTGATGGGGTTGAGTATAGACAGCTATAAGTTGGAAAATTATGGAATTAACCGTTTACACATGTTTAGGAGAAAGACCGCTGATCGATAATTGAAACAAAGTGGCTAAGTAAGTCCATCGTACTACAATCCGCTGAGCCACATGATTACTTGATTTACCTTGCCCGTTCATCAGCTGCTTTGGAATACGGTCATCGCCCATTCGACGGACGCAACTTAGCCAACAAGGCTGATTGAGGATCAGCATGGCTTCGATCCAGTGCATATCTGTTCGACGCAATAACTCAGTATTGGGAACTATGTCCAAGTTTCATTGTCATACAGCTGCGTAGACAGCATCATTCAGCAGTAGACAAGCCGCTTCATGTTCATCCTCAGACTGTGGCTCTTCCAGACACGTCTTTCAAAACATCGAAAAACAGCACTAGCCTTCGCCACGCGAGCTCGTAACTTGCAATCCACTGATGGATCTGCCGACAGATTGATACCCAAATAGCAGAAGTCTGTGTGGTTAAGAACAATGTCTCCCGTGGATTCCAGTTTCACATTTAACCTTTATTCTACTTATATATTTATAGTAGCATACTTTTATCTCTTAATTTGACGTGATTGTTTGCATTATGCGTTCGCACTCAAATATGTGGTACGCCAACATTTTTGATTTCCATAAACTCTTAATTATATTCCGTTTCCTATCACATTGTACCACATTTGTTTATATGATTAACACTGACTCGCTACACATTCTACCACCCAAACTAACTGGACAATTAATCACGCGTTTCCGCTGCACTGTTATTTGTGTTTGTAAACATGGTCGTGATTGTTTATTTAAATTGTTTAATATTGTGATTACAGAACCACGTTCGATATCACCATATGTGTTTATGCACAATCTTTTTTCCTCTGCCCATTCAAATATATATATATTCAGCCAGACTGTGTGTAGGACTAGCTAACTAGAACGCATAATCCGATTCTTATGCTGAATTCACAACCTCAGCGATGCTGATTCTAGGTGCAGGCACAGCACCTCCACAGGGAGAAGGTTGAACGAAAAGAAATGTTTTATATGTGTTCATGTCCGAAACAAAGTTGGATGTCGTGATCACGAAGTCCGTGGCCAATCGCTGAAGTTCGTTTTTGCTGTGCACAAACAGCGCTCATTAATCTATGGACAGAAGCATGTACGTCGTTAAAGTAGGTAGCCGGTTTGGGGTGCCAAAATGTCGAATATTCAGTAAACGGCCATCCGTACGGTATTCAGTCTCAACAAAGTCCTTCGAGTTCTGAAGAACAGTTGTCAGCATTGCAGCCAAGTGTAAACAAATTAGGGTTGAGACTAGGACACAACCCTGTTTCACGCCAGTGACGATGTCAAAATCACACACAACCGCACCTTCGCCTTCATAACTCCATGCGACATTCTACTTGGCGAACTTACCAGAACACTCGAACTTATCGGGCACCACAAAACAATGCTTCGTGGCTCAGGGAATCAAAGGCCTTGAAAAAATCCACGAAGAGGGTACACAAGGGCTAGTTGCGTTCATGACACTCCTCCTGGATCTGTTGGGCAGCGAACCCCACGTCGATCGTACTGCAACTCACCCGAAATCCAAACCGATCCTCAGGAGTATTGGCCTCAAAAACGTCCGCATTGAGTCAGTTCAGCAGGATTCATAGTAGGATCTTGCCAGCGTAGCTAAGCAGACCAATTCCCCGAAACCCGTCGATGAGTTGCTCGCTACCTTCGAACAAAGGTAAGATCATGGCATCCTTGAACTCTCGAAGTATTACCTCCTACTCCTAGACGGAGTGAACCGACTGGAACAAAGCATGTCCTGAAACTGAGCCAACATTCTTCAAACTTCCTCCCTGGCGATCCATCTTTATCTGCAGTTTTTCAGTTGTTCGATAGCTCTCTGCACCTCTTCCGAATCTGAAAGGAGACAGTTGGTGAAGCCTTGACATCTTTTAGTGGCAGGTTATTCGCGATCACCCAGCCAATGGCAGCAGGACGGTTTAGTGGGCTACCAAAATACTTGGGCCAAACTTTTACGAAGTCTCCCGGTTGGATCCACAAGAATCCAGAATGGACGTCAATCACTGTTCTTGTAGACTGGACGGATGGTCAAAAATCGAGTTCAGAGAATCGTAAGACTCTTTGTATTGTTGACGGTCAGCGTAGCCCAACATCAGCTCATCCTGCTTTTCCAACTGAGCGTCCTTAATTCTGTTGAGCCATTCGGTGAGTTGATGGCGAACATTCCAGAATGTGACCCTTGTGTTTTTATTGCCGGGGTCTATTGTGGAAATAGAAAATACCGCATTCTTCGCCCGTATCAAGTTGAAGATAGCTACATCGTTATCGTTGAAACAGTTCGAGAGTTTCTGGCACTAGATATCGATCGTCTTAATGGCTGCCGCCGTGGTATAATCTCTGATGCGTTGCCACATACCATCAAGAATGTGGATACCAAGGCGTCACTCAGATAAACGGTAAATGCGAGTTGAAAAGTAGTCCGCGTCTTTGGGTTTTACATCCAGGTTCTGCCTTTTGCCGTATGATCTAAAATAAACAGGCCTGTAGACATGAACCATTTTGATCCTAACCGAACCACGATCTGTGCTACATTCAGCCCCGCGCATCACTAGCGTGATACGTACATCGTGAATGTCGGGCTTTCGCATGATCCTATAGTCAAGCAACTGATGATAACCGTTTCGTGGTTGTTACTGCTCGCATCCAGCTACAATCAGGTATTTTTGACAGTCAGCTCGTGAGTAACATATGTAGAGATTTCCTTAGCTCTGTTAAATAACGAAGTTTCATTTTTGTACAACAACGCTTTTGCGTGTTGTTCAAATTGACTAATGTGACCTCGCCATACAATAGAAAATTTGTGCGCACCAGTCTGCTCTTTGTTTTCACAGTCGCCTGGCAATACCACACGTATCTTCCATCCCATTTTTAGGTTCCGTCGTACTACGAACGTTGTCGCAGCTGCGATCGCGTTTCAACAGTCCACGGTAACCCACCGATATCCTTGTTGATAACTAAGAACACTGTGGTAGTCATCTTGAATACTTGTGAACAACTTCTGTGAGCCAGACTCTGTGATTATTGTAACTTGCTTGAACTCTGCAACTTTTCTGCTGTATTCGTTCATTTTGGTGTCACTGAGGTACGTCTGTATTCACTTAGGCTATTTAGTAACTTGTTCTTGATCACTACACATACAGGCGGGGCAGACGGTCATCGCTTTCCTTGAATGAACGAATGTGGTGAGGTTCAAGGAAACTCAGACAGGCTGTTAAGTCCTATCCAATTTCCACGCTAAGGTCAACAAAACAGGCGTTGTGCCACTCATTCATGTCAAACGGATTGTGTAGGACGGCTGGTCATAGAAATGGTCCTTTGCGTCATAGTTGAACCACAAACACTGAGAACTTTATCAGACTTAGCTCGACCGAATCGCAGAGGCATGGACCTGATTCCATGGCTGTCCCGTGAGAGTCACCTGTCACAGAAGAAATGTGTCGATCAGCGACTGTAAAACGGATACTGTGATCCCGAACACTTTTTAAAGATCGCACTACCTAGTAGACGGTGTGATCAGCACCCGTGTCCCGGAACCTACCTTGGTCTGCAAGCCGTGTTTCAATCAAACATGTTGCATGAATATTGTAGCAAGTCAATTTCATGACGATCAATGCAGTGCGGTCTTTCGGCCATCAAGTGTTGCAGCGTACATACACTCCATGTCCTGATTGCTAACGCAGTGGGTTCACTGTTATGTCTCAGATTGAGTCCCTAACTCAAAAGACTGAATTGTGGGACAAAAGGAAATAGGTTTTTTTTGGGGGGGGAGGGGGGAACCTTGCTCTAAAACAATAACTCAGAAGTTTGAATTACTTGGCAATGTGGGCTAATCCAGCGCAGGGGGCAGTGAATAAGACGGTGACGACTCATTTCGATTACTGCTGCGCACAGTGAATGTGCTATAAGTTTCATCAAATTTCTGAAAGTTTTTCGACCGTACAGACTAATACGCCGACGATCAAGGTCAAACGTTGAACGATCGGATTGCTCTTCGTTTAGGAGTACATTTTCCAGCCCCGTTTCGAATTAACCTGCCACGGCAGCCGAAGCCAAAGGACGCCTGAGCATAACACTGACGACATGTGATTTGCGCTGGACCATGAGTGGTTCCACTCAAACAACACGTATCTAGTGTAAACCTGAAGGAATAAGACCAGGAGGTGTGTGAATGAGTGGGTCCAGCCGGTCAATGCTGGTTACTGCTACACACACACACAGGTATTCACCGAGTGCTCCTCATGCGCGTTAACCTACGACCACGTGATGCCCAGACATTCTGTTGACTACGCTCGCAGCTGCATAACACAGCACAGCTCACGACGCTGCATCTTGGGGGGCGAACGCTTCGTCTTCACGCTAAGGTCAAATCACATGGAAGTGTAAGCTACATTACAACCCCATTTTGTATCAGAGCGCCCCTGCCGCTTCAACACTCCCGACACATACCGTGCACATCTGGATATTGTTGCCAGCATGTTTATCAATCCGGATATTATTTTATATGGTGCGTGGTTGACTTCCTATTGTTCCTATGGATGCCTATTCCAGTTAGATGCGTCATAAGTAGCAGTAATAGAGTGTATTTATCTACGTATAGTTCACGATCCTACTTTGCAGTTTCACAAGAGGGCCACGCACGCGAACATGTCAGAAGTAGCTGCCTTCCGGACCGCAGAAAAGTGACCACTTACCAGGAAGACCTGCTTGAGAACATGCACTGCAGTAGTGTTTCCTCACAAGAATAACAGGCGCCGTTGAGGATAGTCCGTAAAATCACAATCGGAACATGTTGCTCGCTGGAATTTTCCTTCATACGAACAGAATTGACATGCCATTTTTTAAAATTTCAATATGCTTTATTCACGTGTGTTGTCGTCGGCATAATTTTGAATCTACTCAATCTGTTCGATAAAACTTTATCCAATATTGACCTCTTTTCAACTCTGAACATTGACAGTCATATTCTATCACACCTTTCATCCAGTCTGAAGACTGCCAACCAATTTGTGGGGGTGGTTTGCATGCAGGATATGTTTCCAGAGAAACGCTCATGAAAAAAATCACAAGCACATTCTTTCACCCGGTCGAGTAAACTTAATCGGTAAATGGTACAAACGAAAAAATTTGTGGTATGGAAATGCAACTATTCCGAACGTCCTCCTATTCGGATGAGGATTTCGAAGGTGTTCGGGATCGAATCACAGGTAAGCCCCTCGAATTGGACTACACAATCCAGAAATGAAGGTTTACACCCTAGGTATTCGACCACTTTGGCATTAAGGTTGCTTTAGTGGTATACCTCTCACGAATGAACTATCGACGACAATCTAAAGAACACCAAATACGCGGTATGTTAACTGGATAAATCTGTTACCTGCTTGAGACCTGATGTCAAACTGGCTCACTGTGAAATGCATTAGCGCCATAATGAAATTAACTGCAGGTGTATTGATAATAACACTGGTTGCCAAGGTAAGTCGTGAACTACTGAGCTAATAAACATCAAATTAGTCGTGTGTGTTGATCCAACACATTGTTAGAGCATCAAACCATGTCCCACAGCGATCCATAAACAACGAATAATCTACTGTGACTATTTTGTATCAGTCGAAATAGGTTGCAACACGGAAGGCAAATTAAGAACGAACACGGATTTTACTTTCCGTCAGAAAATTGAATCTAATATGCTCCATCAGAAAACACCGATTCTACCAATTAGTATGCGATCAAATACCTCAAGTTGTCACGCGTTTTAACGTTATGAAGTGTGATTAGCTGTAAACGAGAAACATACTATTCTCAAAATATTTTGGGCATGACTTTTGCCAAATTGAATGAATACTACAAAATCGATAACATACAAGAATTCAACAGGGATGAACTCCTCAAATGTGCACACATGTTCACGCCGAACACCTTCAAAGGATGTAAATTCAACAAGTTCAATCAGATATATGAAAAAAGAGGTTGGATCGGGAGCATTGAAAGTGGAGTACTTTGGGTGATGTGGCTACTGATTAGGAGGGCACTTTAGAAGTTCGAGCAATTTTGTTACTGAGTTTTTTTCTTCATTTTAAAAGCGTACACATGATATCTACCGGGATAAGTCCCCCACCAAAATCTCAAAAAGTCAGTATGATGAAAAATAAATTAAATTAAACGAAAAAGTAGATGGAAACTACAGGCAAATTTTAATCAGAAGCCTCCAGATTCCGCAGGAGTCGCTCCAGTTTTGTTTACCACGGATTATTTTGTAGCGCTTTCGTCGTCAGTAATCGTTGATGAATCCTTTAGTGAAGAACAAAAATGATGAGATATTACTCGGCTGGTGGTTATTTCTTCAAGTTATTTCGACTACTGATGAATAGTCGAGGATTTGGTTAATTTTTAAGTTGAACATCACAAACTTCATGGCAGCCTTTGCATTCGAATTGACTTTCTAGCCGGCCTCTTCCAAAAAGAAACACTAGACTGGAGTTTCGCTCTTATTGTAGCTCGTCAGTAGTGCATATCCTGACCACGGCCGGGATTTGAACTCCCGAGAAGATCGCGCAACCAGATAATTACTCAAGTGAAGGTGGCTGAACGTTCACATATGAAAACTCGGTCGTGCCTAATGTGAGGTCAATAACGCA
>LUCH01002177.1:20592-40653 GCA_013368495.1 Paragonimus heterotremus | reverse complement strand
CAAACACCCGTTTCCTAACCTCCTCGTTGCTTACTCGTTGGTGCCACCCGATATGAGCGACTGCACGCAGACATCGGTGGTCAAACACCTGAAGACGATTCACGTCTTCTGCACTGAGCGGCCAGGTTTTGCTGCCGTAAAGTAATACAGCCCTCACTGTTGTCTGATATACGCGACCCTTAAGTTCCAGGGAAATACCTCCCTGTCGCCATAAGTGCGCCAGATTAGTAAACACCGCCACAGCCTCGAATGATCGAAGTCCTAGTCAGCTTACCCCCTCCCCCAGATAAATGCAGTGCATAAACCCGACCATCACGTCAAAGTAGTACACAACAGATCAGACTCATTAACGTCGTCAACAAAATCTTGTATGCTATCAAATCACCTAACTCTACTTCAGTATTACGTTTATGGTGAAAAATAAAAACATGTCTGATCATATTGCTTATTTCTGTATAAACTCATTTACTTGGTCCTTTGAATGCAGTTATGTGGACCGAACGGCTATACGCTTTTCTGAATGTATTCATGAACATCATTTGGCATGGATTAACAAAGGTATTACAATGCAATCACCCGCCTAACGGTAGTCCATCTTATTGGTTCGAATTACTCTGTCAGCCCAGCCAACTGGTTTCGTCCGATTTATCGAGTTACTGACAGCCAATCGAAAGTGGTGAGCTGTCGAACTCAGACCACAGCTAAGACACTTGGAATCACTGGATTATTCCACTCCTGTGGGTGCCGAGACGCTTTGTTCGATCTATGTGATTACCAGGACCCTCCACTCATTCAACGACCGAACAAAATTCCACGGTCTCCGCAGCGTCACAATTACGAACGTTGGGTCCAGTGATAACTACGTCTTTGACTGTTCAAACGAACACGCTACTGTCTGCCGAGTAGTCGGAAATTTGATTAATTTTATGTTGAACTCCACTCATCTTTGATCACAACGTACGCATTCGCGTGGACTTTCCAACCGGAACCTTTCGAAACACCAGATTCGAATTTCACTCTTGTTAGGACTCGCCAGTACTGCCTATGTTTGCAACCGCAAGGATTTGAACTCCGGCCGCGTTTTTATGATGTAACCGTACTGACCACTTCATCACTGTTCTCATAGGAGACACGGCCGAAATGATATATTTGAACACTCAACTACCCTCGCTTGTGAGTAATAGTCAGATCGTCTCGAAAAAAGACAGTCACAACCGGTTAATTCCAATAGATAATCCCGCATTCAGGACCTCCAAAAGAAGTCAAAATCTTCATTAAACCCGCCTAACAATGTTTCGCAAGGGACCGATGAAAGCTGAGATCAAATGTATGATGTACAAACTGGCATCCTCTCTTACTGTCCCTATTGATCCATAAAACGATCGTATTTAGTCTGATGGCAAATAGATGAAAACGGGTCTATTCAGAAAGTGCGTGTTTTGTTGAAGGGAATTTCGTTCAGTTGAAATTAAATTATAAGTCAGTAGGGTGCACTAGATGTGTGTTTGCAAAAATACATTTATTGCTGTCGTTATTTATGATACACGAACATAGATGAGTAAGCTAGTCGATAGATAGGAGCATTCTTGTAGAACAATGCTGACATAACTCTACTTGATTGTTCAAACTACATCTTGAGACATACCAGTTCGAAATTTACAACAGTTTTCCAACACTGTGAACAGGCCAGAAACAGTCTACGGGTTTCCATTGGGGTTCTTATCCGGAAGCAGCTTACCTATTCTTTTTGTTAATATATCATATAATACAAGTTTTGTAGCAAATATGTCACCGATACATCTTTACCTTAGTCACTGACACATTAAACTTCTGTTAGTTTGTCAAAAAATGTTGCCATTAAGGTTGTTTGCCTGTAATCAGCATTCACAAATGTCAAGGGATTTAAAATAAAGCGTTGTTATTAACTATCAACCATTCAATAATCCAAGTTTCATCAAGGGTAGTTAACTTCATTTCAGTTTGGTCTACCGAACTTGAAACTGCATACTTATTACACACAGTATAGGTTAGAGAATTATCACTTGTGATTTGGAACCAAATTATGGGGCCACAGAACTCACTTTACGAAAATTCAGCACGCACAAATACGTATTCCACACGAACATAAATACGGCGATGTAAGGGACTCGATAGCGTGTGGGGAGTAATGCAAAATTGACGGTTTGTACCAGAGGCCAAAATGCCAAGTCAGCCACGTAAGCTTGCCAAAACAGTCGACGTGAATGATCAAGACCACCGGAAAGACTCCTCGTATAACAATAACCGTTGACTAGGACAAACAGAATGAACACAGTACAAAGCGATGGAGCCGATAATGAACAAGTGATTCATATATCACGGTTTCATGACAATTCGTACGAGCCAGTTTAAAGTAGAATGACAAAACCATCATATAGAAAAAGAATCTCACCCGTCACAAAAGAAATACATGAACTATTCAGAAACATTTTGTTCAAGTGCAAATACAAGACTATTTTGTAACTGGCAGTAATGGACCATTCCATTGCTTTGTTGAGTGTGCTTTTCGTATAAAGTTCACTGTGGAACATAAAGGCAATTCAGCTGAGTTGTACAGTAGTCCCTCAAACAAAGCCTGTTTACATTGCATAACTTGAACAATATCTGATGGAGGTAGATCTTTGTTAGAAGAATTTCCCCAAATCATGAAGACTTAATAGATTAAAGAAACTAAACATAAGTGGCCCATATTAAGGGGAATTAGTGTTTAACAAACTATTACACGATAAACAAATCTTTAATCGTTCGCATACGTCGCACTGACCTAAGGGTAACAAACACACAGTTATGAATCTGGTACATAGAGGACAATAACATAAAAACTTTGTAAGGGAACAACAAATGTGAAAACTTTTTCGTCCTCTTTCACTCCTTGTAACTTACAAGTTTTCAAATTTGTGTACATACATATAAAAAAAAATGGGCCACCACCATAAAAATTATCTGGTACCTGAACGTGTACTCAATACAAAATGGGTTAGTATTCATTAAAACGAACGCCGCTATACGTGAAGCCTTATTATAAAGAACAAACTCCCTTTCGCGATTTTCAACAATATGTACATGTTCACGGTTCATATCTACAGTTATGAGTCCAGTCAGGTGTGTGGGGTTGAGCTCACAGTGTGGATAACTCAACTACTCCGTACAGTTGTAAAAACCGCACCACGCTATCAGAACCAAAAGGGCGGGGAGCAATGAGAGAGAAACCTAAATGTCCGTCTTCATGATAATTATAAATTATTAGGGAATTCACTTTTTCCGTCCAAAACCGCCTCTCTCCTTGAGAAAACGACTGTATCTAATCAGGATGAATGGAAATATTGTGAACAGTCAAGAGGCAACCTTCGCTATTTTTACCTGTTCGGCCTTCACTCCAATATGCTCATTGGTGGCTTACTGACCTTAACTACTATCTTTGGTAACTGTCCTTCGATCTTTTGATTCAAAAATGTTTGTATGCACCATATAAATATTCTGTAATTTCCTCCTTGTCGCACACATTAACAGAGCGGAAAAAAGTTGCTTTTTGCACCCGTCTTTTGGTTTGTTTTGGTAGCAATTAACAAGGACGGTCGCGCTATTTTCGAGACCAAGATTTTCTGTGCTCATTATTACCATAATTCGATTTTTATCAAGCGAATTACTATACCGTGTATGAATCAGCTTACTCTTTCGAGGGTTTACAAATATAAACAAATCCACTGCCTGTTTTTCCTCAAGCGCTGCAACCGAACGAAGATGAACGTTACTCACTGAAAGCGGTGGATAGCTGAAGCGAACTAAAATGGAGTGGTATCAACTGCGTTCATTATTCGGTACAGTCGTCGAATGAACACTCTCCAATTATGTTCCGTCAAGGATAGGTGTTGTGTTAATAATATGCCCCATCCTTTAGAGGCCATGCGAAATGCAGAAGCTTGTTGTCACAGATAAGTTTATATCGTGGCATTACAGTGAATAAAAATCAGTGAGTAGCATGATACTTGAGTACGAACAAGGTGACAGTGGTGGTCTACAGTGGTAACGGCAGAAGTGAAATCAGTGAACGATATCATATGTACCTTTAGTTCAGTAGAAAGTGTGGACTACCTTGAACAGGGACAATAACAACGAATGATAATCATGCAGTACTTCAGCCTGGAAAGTTTTACTGGCCCTTCCTTAAAAACATATGTATATGTACGTATATACATGTATTGAATGCAACTATGTTCTTTAGAGGAAAACATAAAAAAGTAGTGGGCCACTATCATTTTTTTTCTTTTCGTTATTAAATGTTTGTTTGAGCACTAATAATTCACTCAGTCCATTAAACTCTGGGTTCCGACTGATCAACTGCAATGAAAGAAATATCAACCATGCACCTTACGCAAATACAGATAGCTACTTTGCTGTTTGTTCCTCAAGCTTTACGACAAAAACGCCAGTAAGGATAGAGGCGAATGGGCTGCCTAAGGTTACCCGATTTAATTGTCGATAGGATAAACTTAAAAAAACTAAGCTAGTGTGTTTAGTGCAAAGTAATAGCAGTTGCTCTAACTTACTTTTTGGCATTCAATCTTTTAGCTGATGCTCATACAAGAAAACGGTGATTAATTCGATGCATTTGTCCATGGGAACAATTGTAAATAGTGGCTGAGCATCAACTGAGCATAGTTATTTATTCCGAATACCTATCGTCTCAAGCGAGCCATCAAACTGGAAATAATCTTTCGCACGGAACTGAAAAATTCGATCTAAGATGGGTTTCTGGTGTTTTGTTAAAGCCGTTTGGTTTCTTCTTACTGTGACCAGCTAGATTGAAACGGAAATCCGGGTGTGTGGAGTTTCTGAAATCGACCTAACAGTGAAAGCCTGAGTTTCAACTGACCCTCAAGATCCAAAGTCTGGTTAGTTGAAGAGTTTCTCGTGAAGCAGCAGCACTGTGCGCACTGGTCTTCGGTAAATTATACGGATTATGCTAATGTCAAACTCTTCTGTTGGGGTTCAAGCAAGAATTGCTGGATGGAGCAATGCTGAGAACTGTCATTAATGTAGATTTTTGAGGACTTGTTAAGGACGAAATCGATGTAATATTTTAAAATTAAACTCAATAAATGTTTGGTTTGAACAAGTGGTAGAAACCTTTCTGGCTGTGTACTCGTGGAACGACAACAATATTTCTGCTCAATGAGAACGCGTTGTTGATGGCTCAGAACTTTTTGTTCCGATCAACCGTTCAAACGCGATTGTACGAATGTGATAGTTTGGTTAAAACCAGTGCGAAGACAATGACGCAGTGATCAACACAACAGTTTTACAAGCCTGTGAAGTGGACCTCATGTTTTGTTAAAGTATCGGTATGCACTACTGATGAACTCCAACAAGAAAGACATTCACGTCCAGTGTGCTTTACTATACTGACAATCCGTAAGAGGACGGATCAGCGTACTAGCATAACAACGAAAAACTGCTCAAGAAGACCCGGATTAGAGTTTAGACCTTTTTTTACTGTTTATTCGTGACATGGTATTACAGTTTAGCCTAGAAATTCATCATTTGAGCATTAATTTGTTATTATGACAGAGGTTACAAGAACTTACAAGTGAAGAACACAAACAAACTCGCCGGACCGATCAACAATTCGTCCAGGGCAACTTTCTTGGCAACTATCATGGCAGAGTTGCCTACCAGTTTTCCATCAAGCCATGAATAATACAGGTGTTGATAAGTGCCTTGAAATGCACCGAACAGTCCAAGTCTAGCTAAATGATGAGAGATAGATCGGAAAATGTAGATAAGCTTGATTTTTCCATCAAAATGACTGTACGTTACGAATTCATTTAAAAATCTACTCAGTTTAAGAAGTTTCCTACAGCGGTACTTTGCAACTCAGGACAGTAAGTAAGATTAAACATAAGGTAAAACAAAAGAGAGGTTGAAAACGAAGCAGTAATCGATTGTAATACACGACATATGTCGTACAGCTCTATAAACGACATCTATATGGAATAGCCGCTGACTGTCGGCGAGCGGCTCATCCAAAAGCATGTGTGGGTTGGGTTATGTCAACTGAGTGCAGAAATGCAAGTAAACAAGCAAGGTCACGCATACCAGGAGTACACTTCCAGATCCTTATAAGCAGTGCGAAATATCGATTTTTTTCACGAAGTATATCAAACAAATTTGTCGTTAAGTATCTTCTACCTGATTAACATCAAGAGGGCGAAATAACCAGTTTCCAACACCTTCGGTTTTCAAATGAACAAAGCATTTTATTTTTTTGGTTTTCGTCTCCAATTTCCTTAGGTTTCTTGAAGTAATAAGCATAGAAGGCTTTTGAACATTGATAAAAATCGAATGGATAGTTTCAGCACAACAGGGTGATAAAACTTTGTATTCCTCAAATGATGAATGTAGTCAGCACACGCCATTTCACTAAAAGCCATATATTCTAAGGCATGCGAATAGTCTAAGTGCATCATGCACGCCAGCGATAAGTTTTTGTTATGCATCCTGCCATTAAGACGTGGAAGAGTACACCTTCAGTTACCCACAGGACGTGGGAAAGAGGCACCTAGTGCGAAAGATTGGTTTATTTCATTGAACAATGCATTACTCATCACTAGGATGACGACGTAGATCCTAAATTATGCAAGGTTGTCAACGAACAAAGAACACTCTAAGGCTGATCAAAAGTGGCGGATGAATACAGTTTCACTCACCTACGTGAGGAAGTTTGTTGAGACTTCCACAAAGATTATAAGGCTGTATGTGAACCATGTTTCTATCACAACAGCCCATTCCATGTCGTGGCCTATAGGCTAATTACATAATTAGCTGACAGAAACATTTATTCTGAAGCTATGAACAATCGTTTTATGATGATATTTTGTCGGTTGATGCAGATGGTGACTAGACAGAATTCAACAAGCACCACCAAATTGATTTGGCGAGTGCAGAATGACTGTTACGCACTGACATGTCTGGTCAGCGCAGGTTAAGCACCGAATGTTTTGTTGAGCCCTGCAACTAAGGACGCACATCCAGCGTTTTCACCCGGTTTTAACGGGAGCTGAACCATTGTGTGTTTTTGTTCACCAGCTATCTGGAAACATATTGTGTGACATATTTGTGCTAATTCAGAAACAAATGAGCTCCATGTGATTGTTTTTGCACAGTTGTGTTTTGATTTATCACGCATTCTTGAATGAGATGTAACAGATTTAATTAGATTCGTGTTGCCATACGGTAGAAAACACTGCAAACGAATTGGCAGTAACTATTATTGAGTACTTCTTTGGTTAAAACCAAAAGAGTTATCGGTTTCGCAACGTTCTGACCCTCTCGAAGAGTCTATATCAAGCAATAACCGTTTCAATTTCATAGGATTATCTTTGTACGAAAAGTGTGAAGTGGGCTAAACTGATTAGGTCCATTGATCTCAACTGTACTGTTAGAGGAACTCGATTAAACTGCATCAATCAAACATTACAACCGTGTGGCTATTCCAAATAAAAATATATCTCAGATGCTTTGAATGTAAATGTTGTTAGAACCAAATAGCCCCTTTACGTGCGCATCACACAATTATGTTTGCAGATAACTGTCCGGACAAAGAATTATAATTAATACCGGAGTAGTCAAATTCGGAAAAACAGTGTCTACGATACTGAAGGCAATTCGCGAACATCATACAGTCTGAACTCTTATCATTCAGATTTGCTTTTCGTATGAAGTAGGTTAATTGAATTAACTCGTTTCAGTTGTGTCAGCACTACTAGTTTTGGATTTAACAAAAAAAACTTCAGACACAGACAATCAAAATGGTCTACATATGACAACATCGAGTGAAGAAACAACATTTATTGTTAGCAATCTACTCATAGATTAATAGAAACTGAGAGTTATCCATTTTCAGCATATATATATGCCACCGTTTAGTTTATTAGAAACATTTCTTTAAGCATTAAACGTATCAGCTACTTGCTAGTGCAAACTTTGCACAACGCAACCTCACCACCTTTTAATATACTACATATCTGTTCAATCTTATCCTAGTAACCCGTCCACATCTATATATGTATTTGTGTTGGACCTAATCGGATGTTGAAACGCCAAAAACAAGCTTGTTTATCACATCGCCTTCTCACGACGTAATCGATGAATTTTACTTAATATTCAATGCATGACCTAAAGATCCGGCGCGTTATTACATACGTGTGCTCAGTCCGAATGTATTGCGTTGATTAGAGTTCGAAACACACTTCGCGATATAACCATGTGCCAGACAATAGCTAACACAAAACTTTGCTAGAATACGTCGCAGTGTCCATTCTCTGTGCTCAACTAACCGAGAGCAGTAGATCATAAACAGGAGCGGTCAATTGACCTCGGTTTATTCTTGGCAAACCGCAGAAAGCCGGGGAAATGACCGCAATAGAACTATCAGGCCGCCACATCGGTGGGTATTAACTTCAGCTTCCAAAGGAGTACGCACACGATGCGTGAGTCAGACACTCCGGAAAGACCGCCACAGGGAATGAAGACGTTAGCCGAGGGGCTTGAAAACACCGAGAAGTGGGCGCCGCCCAGATAAATCAATAAGTTAGGAGCGGTTCAGTGATCATCTTGGTTCCACACGAAAGCCACCAGTTAAAGCAGACTTCTAATTCCGTCATAGCCCAGGATTGGCAATCTTGAAAAGGACAGTATTTTGACCCTAAACGAATGCACCTGAGAGGAACATGGAGGATGGTCAAATGACTTGAACGATTAAAATGTATTATCATTTACGAAGAGTAAGCAAAACCAAACAGAGATTAACCTATGCAAGTGAGATCATCACAAAGTCCATCAATAAACGCTCAGCTTAACGAAGAATTATTCAGAATCGCATTCCACGATTGTTTAGGACGTTTCTATAACAACGAAAAATGTGCTAGCAGAAAACTGAATTTTCGAAAGATGCAAAGACTGATTCTCGATCAGTATGAACATATTCAGCTTTATACAACTTGGATGTGGGGTAACGTCAAAGAGATAATTGAGTGAGAATGGGCGAGCCTTGATCACAGGGAAAATCCAAACTGAACGGCCGTGATAGGTAGTAATTTTATAATTATCAAGCCGATTAGGTAAGCTACAGAAAACAGGCCAGTGGCAGAAGATCAATGTTCTGTTTGGTGTGAATTTCAAATGACGGGTGAATGCATCAGTATTCAAAATGGGGAGAAAAGCTTTCACTTTGATAACAACACGATGAATGGGTTTTTATTGACATCTGCCACAATACACATGCAGAGGAAAACAAAATCTTTTAACGAAAGCGATATTCCAATGTTTACATCTTACATCAAAAGAATGTAGTGCTGTAATGCTGTAGTGTTGATCCAAACCGACCAATAATCTCTAGGGCTCGGTCAATTGATAAGTGTACGATGGCGTTGACATCCGAAATGCACCGGAAGAATTGAGAAATAGCCTAGGCGCAAATGAAATCATCTGTATCTGAGCAATTTTGCCTCAGTTACGAAGAACACGCCGAAAAGATGCTTCGATATCGCGAAGCAAAACAGGAGAAGTATATCCTTAGAGACTTTCTCCAGTGTACCACATTCTTGTGATCTATTCCATCAAACCATCGAAGAATGTCTAATGACTCTTCAATGCTATGAACTGTAATGGTCTCAGCTATCTATATATGAGAAACGGACAGAATAACGTGATAAAGCAAAACTATCCGCAAACTATTAAGCAGCTGGAATTATGTCGCAGACGGTATAGCAGCAGAAAACGTTGTTTTTACCGTTGGTTCCCTAAGAATTTAATTGGAATAAATGATCTACGTGGACCGAACTACTGGGAGGATGAATCCTGAAAGACCATACCGTAACATTAACAGCTACATTATATAAAGGTATCTAAACTCACGTATGCCCCCAGAAAAACATATACAAACAGTCTGCCAACACAGCAAGAAGATATGCATTACGATGTTAGCATCAATCACGAACTATACACAAACTCATAAAATTTAGGGGATTAGCAAATAAGGAGTAAACGAATAAGCCCACAACAACAAATTGGTCAACTCAAGGGCTAACAAGTGACCCACGTAAACGAATTTCGTTCGCGCAATATTGATCGACATTGTCTAGTCAGGGCGGCCTTCTGAAAACGAACGGGGTCGAGTTCATGTGACATGATAACAAGATAACTTAGTTGTATCAACAGGGTGACTAGAAGTGTTAAGAAAACAACGGGATCTTGTGTTTCTCCACCTGAAGAAGCCGGTGATTTGATCAGACATTTCACCAAATGTTCAGCTATGCATTGTCCAAAGTCTAGACCCATCCTGACCAATAGATACTCTCGAACAGATTTTTCCTCTTAATGTCAAGTCCGAGCTGGGTGACCGATGCTAACTGGCCCTGTTCACAAGTATGTCACCACAAACGTAAACCAACAGACAGTTAGCATGAGACAGAAGCATTTTCTGCATCGGGCATTAAGTTAGCACTATCTACGTGTCAGGCTGCTGACGGCATGAATAGTTCATGGGTTAGACACAGTCACCACCCTAAATAAATAGCCAAACATCCATTCTTGGTCAAAATAGGGATCAGGATAGTTTGTGGCGCTCAGCCTGTGTGGAATTGTTGGATATGCGAAGTTCACTTCTTTTGTTCATACTTGATACTCTACATGCACGGGTTCAATATTATGTTCAGAGCGCGCTGAAAAATGTTTGCGATTGTGTTATTGTTCCCGTCACTTGCACAGCCAGTGAAGATCACGGATACGTCATTCAACTACCGTTCCTCGTTCAACCTCGAGTGTGGTTTTCAACAACTCACCCAACACAACGCAGTTCCGTCGAATTTGATATGCTGATTGACAAAGAAAAACCTATGTGGTCATCGACCCCATCCAGGCAGGCGACACCTACCCACTCTGCTCAATGGAGCAGTCATGATCTTCATATTTCGTGACCACGTGGTTGAATGACCACCACGCAATAACTGACCATTGGGATTCCATCATCCACATGGCTTGGTTGAGGCCAACGGAACTGTTCTTCAAAATGTTCAGCCCACCTGTCAAGTCGGCGCGATTTACTGGTGACAAGTGAACCATATTTTTCACATATGGTCTCACTTACACCGACTCGACGACCAGTACAGCCACGGATCAGAGAAAAAAGCCTTCTGCTATTCCCAGATAAAAAGCCTCTTTCCATCTCTTTCGATTGTTCCACCAAGTGGTGCTCATGGTTTTTGCACAACCTTTTAGTCAGCTTGCCTTCAAGTTCTTGACGGTCGCCATCATATTCAGAAAAAGGTGGGATCCAGCGACGCGTGTTCATGAGATTTATCGACCTGATGGAAATCCAGTCCTGTCGCAAATGAACAGCTTCTTCGGAACATACCTGTTCACAACATGCTTTCACAGTTGTATCAATCTGTACCCAGTGTTCGTTAGCATCATTCATCTGACTCCAAATGGGCAACTTCTTCACCAACGCCTCCTGGCAAGCACATTTCACACCCTCATCGCTCGAATGCCAGTTAGGTACCTTGTAGTTACGAACGCATGTCCTCCGAACAAATGACAAAACGAACCAGACACGCACAACAGCAGGGTCCGAGTTCAGGTGGTTGCTAAAAAAGGGCACGACAGTACTTAACAGAGTGGCGACACCTGTAACCAACTGCCATATAATCCAACTGTGGCCACGGCTGAAAAGTACACGGAGATCTACATGTAACACAGTGCTTCTTCGTGTGTTGGAATGCACTGCTCGGAATATACACACCGTGGGATGTGCACAGTTACAGCAATCTTTCGCCAATGTCGGTGCGTTGTGCCCGAACACCAAACATAACTCCTAACCGCTTCTCATCCGGGGAAAGACGACCAAACTGAGCATTAACGTCGCCCGCTAGTATGATGATGTCTAACTGTTTAGTTTGCCTCAGAAGGTCAACCAGAGCGTCATAGAACGCATCCTTGGTAGCATCCGAACAGCTGTCCGTTGGAGCGTATACCGATATAATGAACACACAACACCTAACTGATTTGCGTCGACAGACTCTTACTGATGTATTAAGTTTGACAGAGCACAAGCGACTGTTCACTGGGATCCAATCGAGCAGGCATTGCTCTGCTCTGGAACTCAGTGCGATTCCCACCCCAGACTGACCGCGAGATTCAGCTTTGGCGTCACCAAAAACCCCGAGAGAGGAACGCTTGGATCGAAAGTTATCTATAGGTGAGCTCAAATCGATAACCGTGCTGGAATCGTAGACTCGCGTCTCCGACACACAGCACACATCAATACCCAGACTTGAGAGAGTACTAGCCTGAGCAGCTTGCTGACCGACTTGTCAGAGAGTGCGGACATTAAAGGCGCCAATGTTTACTAGTTGTCTTGGCCTCAGAAAACAATTATCACTCGAAGGCACATGAAAAGCAGAAGACATGGGGGTGAAACAGTAGGAGGAAGTTGTGTTAGATAAATAATGTCACTGTCGAGAGAACGATAACTTCTGATAATTCTCGGTCGTTTATGCCGTGAAAGAGGTTGACTTGAGGGATCCCACCCTGAGTCACTGACTCAAAAGTCTGACGTGCGAGATAACAGAATACAGGGTTTTCTTGTGGGACCTCGCCCGGAGCCAATGACTCAAGAGTCTGCCTCACTTGGCAGTGAGAGGCTTGCCTAGCTTGAGGGCGCAGTGAATAGGACATTGATGTCTCATTCTGAGCACTGCTGCGCGCAGTGGATGTACCCGAAGCTACATCAGGCTTTTGGGAGATACCAGATGTCTTTCGACCGTATTGGATAATACGCCGGCGGTCACGGTCAACCGTTGGGCGATCGGAGTGCTCTTTGTTTGAGGTTAATTTTTCTAACCCCCTTCTTCCTGATACGGAAGACAGCAGTGTCGCAACTATAAAAATAGTTCTCCTGTATGCTCATAGGATCGTGTCCCACTACCTAAGCACTTCTATGCGGTCAGTAGTGCGACATACAATCCTATGAGTGTTACTGCTTTTCGTCTGACTGCTCCCCTTTGGCCTGTCTGACAAGGTTGCACCTGGAAGGACCGGAGTCCTAGTCAGTATAGCCCGCCGGATCAAAACAGTACACAGGCCCGACCACTTTGGCAAGGTAGCAGCATAGGTCGGGAGATTACACCAACTTGGTAGGTTTTACTGCGAAGAATTCGTGTGCGCCACCGCACCTGGAGATTAAGCCATTCAGGGCAAGAATGCATCGTTAGGATTTTTGGTAGAAGGCATCAGTACAGTAATTTTCACCAGAGGTGAACCAACTTGGTACTAACAAACAGACGAAAAACATCGACCTTTCCAGGGCAAATTCATACTGACTGCGTTGATACTGCTGGCGTCCAGTCATGGACGATATATGGTGTGCATTCAAACGACGTGTGGGCTGGCGTGCCAGTTGAACAGCGTAAGAGTCTTCGGCACTCAAGAAAGTTAATTATGAACGACAGTCACGCATTTTGCATATCTGCTCCGCGCCTATGAAGTAGTACTAACTGTCTCCATACATGCCCGATTCGTGCTCGATAAGAGATGAAAACTACTCAACACATTGTTTTCGATCGAACATATGAGCATAGTAATTAACGGTACATCTGTATCCGATGTGCACATAGCAGGCACATTTGACCATCGGCAGATGACCTCCAGTTCCTCTTCATCAACTACGCATACTTTTTCAGAACATCTCTGGACTAGTTAGAGTCATGAATGATCGACCATCAATCTGTACTGAATTCACGGTTGTGCCGTTTTGTTCTAATTTTCAAATAACGGCGGTCACAAAAAAGAATGTCATAACAAGCACACACAAAAAACGGAAGGATATTGCCCTCCATTCTTTAGGGTTCAGCACGGATTCATGAAGTAAAAAACTCTTTCAAGGCAGAATGGTTACCTTAAACTTACCAACTTCGTAAATATCTACGTTTGTCCAAGATAACGTTTTCTTGCGCCAACAATCGCATATAATGGAGGCGTTGCTTTTCAAATCAGTTGAATTTTGCAAGGTACGCGGAAGAGATCGTTTCTTGTAGCTTTTTTTCTCCTCTGCATCAGTCAATAAACAATATTTTAATTCCTCTGCAAGTATCTCTCCTAGCATCATCAAGGTTGCTGCAATCATCACATTCTTCAATAATGGTTGAAACTGAACACAACGAGAAACCAAGGGGGAAGATTTAGGCTTGGCAGCAGCATGTGTAGACAAATTTCCCATCAAGGGTTCCGTCTTAAAGTATCATATGCACTGTAGTTTCAAATCTACAAAAAACATAGTTAACAAAAACAAGCAAATGATTTTGGGAAAACAATTACAAGCACTTGAAAGATTAACGTAATTCAGGAAGATTATGAACACGCATTTGTTACGATTCGACGTTATGACGAATTATTATGCCAACATTTCAAACAGACACGCCGAGCTATAAATTTATCAAAAAAAACTCGAAATACTCCGAGCAAATGTTTTAGATTCAATACATGATTCTGTTAGTATAAACTAGCTTGTTTTTCCCTATCATCGTTTAAAGGAAATGATTAGTAACGACGACACAACTGGAAATGAAACTCTATAACTGGGGAATTCCCGACATAATTCGCTAACTCGTAAATAACTCGACTCCGCGTTTCTAAGATAGAATCAGGGATTTTTGGGTGTGAACGCTACTCCCCTAAAACACTACAGAGCATGTTAGTTGTACGGAGCATGGTAATGAAGTATGTTATTTTGTAGTTTGAACATCCACAGATTAAAGAAAAGACCATAAAAATATTTCTTTCAAGTTGCATTAATCAATTTCGCAGGGGAAGTAGTAGAACTTGATCATAATCACGATTACATCCCCAGTTTACCGAGTTTTTTTATTGATTTGTCAAATTGTTCTCAACACTGTTCTACAACTGTCTGCCCCTTGAGTACATACTGATCCCGTCTGGCTAGCAGACCTTGTTTTCGGATATTCAGTACGACATACGTTTACCCCAGTGTTCATCATTGATCTTCGCTGACATTTGTGGTCCGCTTGATTAGTTGCCCAGATCACCTTGCCCTGTGTTTTAAAAAAATATCGTGTTCTATGTGATAAAAAACCAATCAATCGATATAGAAGTCTGTATGAAATGTTGGTTTCTATGAATAGCCGGGAGGTAACTGTGAATCGATTGTAATTGGGCAAACGTTTGTTCAGATGACAGCCTATTACAAGAGCCTGAAACCAGCACTTGGTATTGAGAGAATATCCCGATCAATACATGACACACGTCACGAATGACCGCGTTTAATATCTAAAACGCTCTGCTAAAGGTCGACAAGCTCATTCATCTATTTGACAAACATAATGTTTACTAGTTCTGACAATCTCCTGAACAGACTCATCGACGTTCAGTAAATGTGAAAGTTACAGCGCGCAGTTGATGCACATTCATCCCAGCCCATATGGTAATCTATTTTCCGTTGCGCGGTGACGTCCTCTGCTCACGCCATGAAGCACTCAAAATGCGTGTGTTCATCTAACACATTTTAATCATTGTATTGTTAAGTAGTTGCTTAACAGTAACATCATTTCATTGTTCATCGGTGACGTTGAAGGATTCCAGCGTGAATCGATTAGAGAGTCTCCCTTGGGTAAGTAATCAGCTGGATCATTTTGATTATTGTCTGGTCAGCGCAAGTTCCGTTTTGTAATGGACCACTGAAAACTATCAGTTGTTTGGAATAGGCTAAAATTAGAGCCCCTAGACATCTGTAGAAATCTTCTGAGAACTATTTAGGTTATCCTTGAAACTCATTATGACGAGTAGTATTGTATCGTAAAGTGACTAATAAATCTTGTTTTAATAATTTAGAAACTACACTGAATCCCTAAGAGGAGTTGTCTCAACGATATTTCAAAAAATAGAAACTAAGACAGGGAAAAAACATTTTCTCATGACATATCAAAGAAGCAACTTAAAATCCTATTTATTTTTTTGAACTCCAAGTAGACGAACACGAAGTGCATTATTCATTAGGGTTTTCACTACAAGTTTTGGGAATTATAGAATTAGTCAAAATAATGATACCCGTCAAAAATATACACTGAGTCTAGTGAGACGGTCTACCCTCCAATGATTGACAATTTCAGGGTCGGATCTCACAGTGCGTAGAACTACAAAGCCGGGGAACGACAGCGTTTACATGTGATAAGGGTACAGTACGTTGACCAAGATGGAAACTAAGTATCAAGGAGGACTTAATAAACACAGAAAGGTTATAGAAAATGAAAGTTCAGGAACAACACTACGTTTACGGCGAGAATATGTGCGAACTCTTCAGTCGACCACGTTAGGTCTTAAGTTTGATAGGATAACTTCTCAATTCACTAGTTCTTATCACACTGAACATCCATTCACATGGATACTCGGGCGATTGGATTATCAAGAGGGTGTGCACCAAATTATCTTTGCGCTGACGGCACTCTAATGTGTAACTAATCAGTTGCACAAATTGTGGCTTGTACGACACGATTTTTGGCCCAAAAAGGGTTTAGGAATAAGGTGTTAAACATTCTTGAGGGGTGACTAGTTATTCCGGAGAACGGGAGGCCACAAGATAGTCTCGTTCTTAAGATGTGGTCGGGTGGAGGTATCATAGATCACTGATATACAGTGAACGTGCTTGGGTGGAAAAAATCCAGCCGTTGTGCATATACATAACAGTTATACAAAACGCATCTTGCATGAGTGACACTTAAAAACTAGCGGTTTAGTAGACAGGAACCTCGGCTCGGGACACAGAGGTTGTCAATTTTAATTGTTTAGGTTAACCATACCTGCTGAATCCGAACACAGCTTAAACCGGTTGGGGAGTGTCTGATCGTAACTCTTTTAAAGATCCCAACCGCAAGAAAGCAGATACACTCGTTTGTTTCTGTACGTACGCTTCACACTGGATATGAACGTGGTGCGATTACCCACCGTCGAGCAACTCATTTCACACAGAAGACGTTTGCAATGATTTGGACTTTCATTAAGCAGCTTAATCTTCCATGTCGTTCCGTCCATATCTTTGAGACTTCTAGATTAAATACACCTTTCGCGCGATTTCCCGCGTTACCAAGTGGGTGTTAGTCCACCTCACGCTCTTCCTATTCTTATCCCTTCCATTACCAAATGCTCAAAACTAGGCAAGAGCAAGCGCTTATTAAATTCGTGTGTATCGCTAGAAATATATGATTTATGTTCAAACACAATCGTGTCCTGTTAGTTCTACATCAGGTGGGAACTAAGTTCGACAGACTTCATGGAAGGGCGTCACGCAAATTTTGTGAATGGAATCTATGCATACCCTCCAGTTTAATAAAATGGTGTCATTTTTTTTCGCGTTCGCATTCATGTTAGAGAAGCTCGAAAGTAAACGAAAAGCAGTTATCCGCAAAAACTGTTTCAGTCATTTAAAGTAGCTACCCTGCACCCCACAACAATGTGGCTAATCAACCAGAACAGCACTGTCAGCTCGAGAAAGAACTTTGGCGAAACTAAGACCTACGGTGACAACATCGTCATTCCAATGCATTACCTTCTTCTAGAGGTGGGCGACTAATTGTACATTCACTGTGGAAGAGTACTCTTTTCAAAAGTCATGATGTACAAAATTCTTAGAAGTCAAGTACATAGGAAGCGAGTTACATACGGTAGTACCTACAACTTTGAAGTGCTGGAAAACAAATTGACTTGGGAACAGATAGCACGGTAAATTCGTTTACCATTACTGGTAGCAAGTGTGATATTTACAATTAAGAGGCGTTACGCCTCTAGAGATGGATTGAGTAAACAGCAAACTAACAGTAGAAATAAGCTATTCAGCTGCTTCATGCAATTTTTCTGGAGACTGACTTAAAAACCAGCAATACTTGCAAACGTAGATGTTTGGGAAGATGGACATTCAAATGTTAGAGAATGAGGGGATATGCGTAAAAATTCCACTGTAGAAGTCTGCCAGAACAATCACAGCTATCGTACCACAATTCACAAGTTCTGACGGACTCAACAATCGTGACACTAACAGTGAGGGCTGAATGAAAAACTCAAAAACACTATTAGTGTAGTCAGGATTATGGGAAATCGAAGACTGTGTGACAGACCTAACAACGACAGTGTGAAAGTTCTAAAAGAAGTAAAAATAGAATGTAAACGAAGGCGACAAATACTAAGTTATGTCCTTACAGTCGTTTTCGTTATTGTTCACTAACAAAATGTTATGATGCTCTTGGAATAAAGTGAGTGAAAGTCGTGATGGCAAGGATATTCCTGCTTCTGCATACTACACATTATAAAAACGAATTCTCCCACGTCTTGCTAGGGGTTCAGAAATTTCCTGACTTTTGGAACAGGCAGAGTTCTCAAACACAGTATCAGAATTATGCTCTGAAAATCACCTTGTCTTTGCTGCTTGCTTAGAATTTAACCAGCTGTCTGGGTTCGTCGTTCTGATCACCGCCGAGATTCTCCACCGAAATTCCACTGAAAGCTTACTGACGTAGTGAACCGCTGCCTGAAAATCTCACAAGAACCAGTGTCATCGACCGAAGAATTACAACTTTATGTCCTAGAGTTTGATCTCATGGAGATTTTTCAGCTAAAGGTCAACAGAGGTGGTGTAGACAGAGTCTCAGTGAAAAAAAATAGTCGCTCATAGGAAGAGGCTTTTGATGGATATACACAAAAGCAAACGAGTCGAATGGCAAGCACGTAACAGGATAGCAATATGTATATCATATAGAAAATATTATATATACGAGGTTATAAACATATAATATGATGTGCAGTTGATGAGGCAGAACGGAATCTAGTTCAAACGGTTTCACAAAAGTTAACACAATTGTATCCTTCTGTGTACTACCTATTCCATTCACCGGCTTTAGTACATAGCCACCAAATACCACCTCACAAAAGCGACTACTATTCCGTCATCGACATTCTGCCTCTTCGATCCACAGCTAATCAGAATAAAGCGCCGAGGATAGTTAGGAAGAACGACCACATCGTCACTCCGCCCATGGAGAAAACCAACCCCAGAGCCGTATTAGATAGATGGGGTTACAGAAACAAGTTGAACTGTCTTCTAAAAGACTCCGACACATAGGAACATGTCCAAAGAGGACCTATGAAAGATTGGAAGGCTCAAATCACCAAAATGCTAGAGAAGACTGATAACCCGAAGTCTCTAATCTCTCCAAGATGTTCTGAGTTTCCTGTGAACCCTCCTTCAAAAATTCGGCCGTCTTAAACGATTACAGTATCGTAGTGATATTCAGATGAGGTCCTCGTTTTCACGAGCTTTCTCGTGGTACACAATTGAACATTTGGTACCCAAAGACCTAAGTTTCGCAAGGCGTAGTAGCGACAGGTCAGTAAAACTTTCGAGTGTTTCATGGACCGCAAAAAATATCGGCAAGACTCACGTTTCAGTATGCGTTACTGATACATTCAGTTTTCGCTCTCATCATTATCATAATAGCCATGAGCCTGACCAAAACGTACTGTGGCTCGGGCCGACGCTCACCACAACAGTGACGTGAAATAGTCTGAAAGAAAACGTTACTAAGAAGGTTGAAAATTGTCAAAAGAAGAATAAGCGAAAGAACTAGAAATGGTATGTATACAGGTACACCCTTGACTGACACTGCCAGCTCGGATGGCGTCTCTAACCTGCGATTCGAGTGATTACGAAAACCCCATCCAGGCAGGCGACACCTACCCACTCTGCTCAATGGAGCAGTCAGGGTCTTCATATTTCGTGGCCACGTTGTTGATTGACCACCACGCGATTTTATCCAACTGTTGGTGAACTCGGAATATAATGCTCGATATGGTTAACGATCAGGTGACATACGGAATACGTGACCTAACCATCACAAACTGTGCAACGTGAGTAGCTGACCAATTGATCGCGCATCCCGAGCGTTCCGGAATACGCGTCGGTGA
>LUCH01002176.1:66545-98123 GCA_013368495.1 Paragonimus heterotremus | reverse complement strand
CAATTGTTTATGGCCTGGCTGGATTTTATGGAAAAGACTTAAATGTTGACATCAAACGGTTGGGAATAAGCGCAAGTGTTTCAAACCGACGGGTCACGTTAAATTAGAAGATAGAATCATACTACTGTAAATATGTGAGTAGAGTAACGTGAACTATGAAATTGGGTTTCACAGTGTGATTTGAAAAAAGGAAGCATTTGTATTAGTTATTGGAGGTCGTAACGAGTAGAGTTTGAGAAACTTATTGAGGAACAACTTGGAAATAACACATGGAACTATACACACAAGATTTGCGGCAGATTTCCAGATATTCCGGCCAGAAAAAATTGTTTGCGTATGCTTAGGATCCAGTTTAAAGTAGTGCACTCAATTTTACATAACACTGTTCTAACGAACGTAAGAATAATTACTGCGCTTTCACTGTAAATAATGCTAGCTATCGATAACTCACTTTTATCCTTTTAAATTATAGAAATTCTCACGTTAACATAGATTATTCCCGCTGGGGCACACAGTAACCTCCTACTCGTATATGGTTGGTTGAAACTCACCATAAATACCAGAAACGAAAATTTTATTTGTACCAACAATACGGCGTACATTTGAAAATTAAACTTTGAGCGTGTTGTACATATTGTAAACTGGTTTCAACATGCATGACAGAAATGACGATTGCGATTGTCGGTTGTGTCTGCCTTCACTCACGAAGCGGCTCACAGGACAATCTCACATGGACTGAGTTTATCCACAGACCTGCTTGTCGCAGCTAACGCAAGTACTTAAATTGATGGACTGCATTAAAAATATGACGAAGATGACGTTTCATGTAACGGAGAAGACAATACCTTTTCGATGTTACGAGGATAGGTGAACATAAGATTTTTTAGATTTCTGAAACTCCGATAACTGAAGTAGTGAGGAATTGGAACTTGCATTTAAGCTTCGACTGCACACGATTTCTGTGCCAATAATCTTTTGTAGTTACAACTGAATCAGTCTCTTTCCTACACGAATTTCCATGAGCACCATTTTCTGCAAGGATGACTTTATCCAACTCAAAGTGATATCCCGCCTACGTCGTTTTCTTTAAGGTGAGAGAAATTCGGAATGGCATATGAAATATTCGCTTAATGATCAAAAATACTTAATTGTTTAATAGAATGTAACGGTTCTCGCAAGTGTTGGGAATGTTTGCATTGATCTGGAGATTCCGCTGCGTCTAACTTAAAGCAAGAAAATCAACTCACGAATTAGAAATGTATTTATTTGCATGTTACAATCATTTTGCAGGATGAAGCGTCAAGTTGGTTAATTAATTTTCAAATGAGCGTAAACTGACAAGCATATTTCAGATTTACAAGACTTATAGGGAAGCAGTGTGTACACAGATGTGACAGTAAGGCGCGAATAATTGCTCTTAACTTAAGGTTTCATTAAGGGTGTCAATCTGATAGATATATAGCCTACAGCCAGTAGTTTGGGTTGATATTCACGTATGTGACTAGATAATATAAACTGGTGACAACCTTACCTGTTTATACACATGTATATCCAAACGGGAAAATATATTAATGGTGTAGCCCAATTACACGAAACATTTGTTTATAGTGTCGTATATTTACTCGCTACCCTAGTTTCAGCAAATGAATAAAACCGATTTTTCACGAATTGTGTAATGCGATGTATCATTGTACGACCCGCTGAAAGTCAGGCTTTTATGTGAATATTAGGTTTCTCCAAAGCCTTTTATATGACTGTAAGAATCACACAGACTGTTTGATCGCTGCTCTTACGACCGTATGCACATTTGTAAGAGATTTCGCATGCAGCTGCAGAGCAAACAAATGGGATGGATCTGGTGGTGAGAGGAAGCAATCATCAGTTAACATGTAGCATGATTAAAAACTGCACAACATCACTATGACCTTTAGAACATCACTATCGAGTTTACCACTCACAAATTCAAACGGGCAAGTGGGAACCGCATGACGCTTGAATAAGCGTTTGAGTGGTAGTATGTAATCGGTCGTAATATTTTTCACGTTAGAGTGGGGGGGAATAAACGTGTGTAATACGGTAATGACTAGTCGGGAATTTGGTTAACATCCAGTTGATTATCAGTCACACTTGATCACAGCTGTAGCATCCAGATAAACTCTGCAGCCAACCTCTTTCGAATAGAAGCACCAGATTCGATTTTCGCTCTCATTAGAGCCCTATGTGATGTCGTTAGCGAAGTGTTAAATACGGTTGCCTCATGAAAAGCGTGGGCAGAATTAAAATCTTGGCTGTAGCAAGGATATACACTACTGAAAACCTGCTTTAATGAGAACGAAACTCGAATCTAGTGCTTCTTCCCGAAAGAGGTTGACAGGAAAGTTTACGAGTATGCGACAGCTGCGATCAAATGTGCTGGAGGCTCAACTCAAAGATAGAGTACAACCCGATTAATAGAACCTATTCATCTCTGAGTTGAACGAAAGAGGACGGGTGTTGTGTGTGTCGTTTTCGCTGCAGTTTAGTTTCCTGGTGAATAATGTTTTCAAATGATATGTTTGTATTTTGACGAAATTACGTCCGGGTATAATGCAAAAGTAAACTAGGTTCTTTACGGAACAGGTAATCTCACCCCAGACAACTGTGATAACATATCGCACATATCTGATCGGTTCTCCAGCAAAAATGCTCGTTTGAGGCTGCTGCATGTATTACGATAATCGGTTAGTCCATTTAGCCTGTGACTGCTTTGTATTCAAAAACGTTAGCACGATGTGAATTAAGCTAATCTAATCACGACAACCATAGAGTTATATATTTTCCAACAGATTGGTAAAATGAATATGATGCAAACAACTACCGGTCGTGTGTTCCACTAAAGTACAACTATCTCTTACTGCGAACAGTAATCTTCCAAGATTTCACCGCCGTTGGTAAGTACCAAACATCAGTTGGACGCATAAATTAATTGTTTTCATATAATGGTGAATTGATACTGATGTATATTTTATTTACAAATACCACTGAAAAATCCCCATGTAGGTGGGATTTCAAGCGGAATATATTGCCCAAAAATTCCTCCAAGTAGATATTTGTACGACAACGAAAGTGGAATATCAGTCTCACTCAACTTTTAATGGCGAATACTGAAAAGATAGTTATCCTAAATGTCGATAATATAAACTGAATAATGTAACAAAGGCAGGAAGCATGAATGTTTGAAATGTTTCCTGTACTGGGTAGTCAGATCGTTGATCTATGACAGAATAACTTGTAATAATCTATCATTTCCCCAGGGGATTTTTAGGAGTAAAATGTTTCAAACTCACTGAACTGAAGCTCACCTGCAGATGGACTCGTCAGATCTATGGTTCTGAGTTTTATCGCCTGTTATTGTTGATGATAATATACAACGAAAAACGGATTCATCGAACTGGGAATATTTTATTCGGAAACGTGAGATGAAATTACACGAATACTTTCTATGATTTTGCAGTGACCTACCAGGATGGTTCAAGCAAGTCACGAATTTTACGTCTTCCTGTTTATGAGCGACTTTTTTAATCTCTGGAACTTGGCAGATTTATTACACTTTATCATTGAAAACAAAATGACAATATCACACCTTCTAAAAACACATTTCTTGGTGTTGCATAGAAAACGTCATTCTCATAGGTCTTTGCAAATTTGACGTAATCAAGGATTTTTCACCGTACTTATTTGTTGACTTATATCAATTTGTTTGAATCTTAAGCATTAGCGTTTTGGGATCGACTACAGAACAAAATTGTATTTCAGATGTTTGTCCATACACATGTGACTGCTTTTAGTATAAACAGCTTTGGTTTTAGCTTTATGTTGGGTTTACTTGCGTAAAACCTTACTGTACACGAAGACCTTTTATACATTAACGCTTCAACGCCAATGTGGAAATTGAGTGTAAAATGAGAAACTATCCCGTGTAAAATGTCAAAAATATCTCCTGTTCTTCACTTCTTCATCACAGTGAAAATTGACATAGATCCCTCAGGGTACTCTGAAGCTTAGTGATGCAATTATGGATTCTAATGCATTCACTACACTTTCTATCTGCAAATAAATATTAATGTACTATACGCTCCGGCTTTTTTGTTCCATGGCGGTCAGTTGCAGATCGTTTGGGACTGAATCGATCATGGGTTGCAATAGGAACAGATATACCCAGACTACACTGCGCCAAATGAATTTCAAATAACCGGACAGTGTAAAATATATATGTGCCTGTAGCTAGCAGGTAAAAGCGTTGAACAAGTAAACATTTAAAGTTGAACATCACTCACAGCTGATCGCAGCTGTCGCATCCCCATAGGCTTTCCAGTCGGCCCCTTTCGAAAAGAAGCACTAGACTCGAGTTTCGCTCTCATTAGAGCTCGTCAGTGGTGCATATCATCGCCACTGCAGCCGGGACTTGAACCACGGACATGCTGTTCATGAGACAACCATGTTTACCACTGCGCCATTGACCTCAAGTTAGGCACGACCGAATTATCATATGTGAACGCTCAACCACTCTCGCTTGTGAGTAATGATCAGTTTGCCCGATCGTCTCGAAATGGAGACACAGTTACTGTCTGAATAGCTGCTGCAACCATCCACAAGAAGACCCATACATGGCTCAATTAGAAAGGAATATGAAAGTCACATTTGTGTCATTGTTAAGTATAAACTTGTTGACCTTTAAAGGATTTCAGACAATACTTAACTTGGTATGTGTGTTCGTTGGAGGTACGAGGTGTTACACACTACCATGAACAGTTCCTGAATTGAGGGGACAGACGGTGTCCGTTGAGGGTGTGGTGATATTAGAACTACGTGGACCCACACCGTTCGACTAACGACCCAGTTCGGTCCACACTTTTAATTTAACGTTCGGCCATCTAGAGCTGGAAAACTCCAGCGTAATCTTTTTGAGAATTGGAGAGTACATTTCAGAATATTGGTTCCTGATCAAAAACCTTGTCAGATATTAAGTTTCCCATTGGAAACTGCCAGTCTGCTCAGTTAGATCAATAATATTGAATGCCCAATATGACATGACATCAGATGGCTTACAAGAAGGATCACACAACGAAGAAGAGACATCCAATGCTCATCTGAATGTTAGAAGTAACAAATATGTACCCACTGTTCATGACTAGGTTTGAAAGTATCCTAATCTTACCTTACACGAATCAGAAGGCGTGGCGCATCGCTTTCGTCCGGTTTCTCTTATACCTCAAGATACATACCGACGTTTGCCTGCTTTGAATATGTGTGCGGTCCTCGACGAATACGATCATTCCATATCAAACAAATTTTCACGGCGATATCAAGGTGCCGCAGGGTTTCAGCTGGTAGAATTCCGCAACCTAAGAAGCATACATGGTAGGACATTACGTTGAAGAAGCAGTTAACTTGAAGTAACATGATCAGTAGTCGCTTTTGTTTCCATAAACCAGAAGCGGCTCTTTCCACATTTGGTGACCATAAATAAATGCCCATGTACCTTTGTGTCCGACCATCTAAGAGGTATTGCACAATAATCGGTAGGGACATCTATCCTTTTCTAATCCGCTAACATGCGAAACATCAACCTTTCTTGGATCACTCAGATATAGCGCCGGAATAAATAGGAGTCTATCACCGGAAACATCGTTTAACGTTGATGTGATTACTTGATTTGAACCAGTAAACCATGGTCTGATAAATTACTTAGTAACAACACTTCGTACGGCCGAAGGAAGAAGTGAAAATGTCCAAAACTGGTGTGTGACCATTACATCAGTCTGTATCTCGTGATCTCAGTGTTCGCCGGCTACAATCTGTGAGCAGTAAGAATCCTACCGCGCAATATCTAATCTTTGTACACCCTCGCTCAGCACTAAACCTGTCGCGGCTAGCGCACATGAAACAAGAGAATTTAACCTGACTTGTTGCCTTCACAGTAACTTGTTTATACTCGTGTGCAGCATCTAACTTCTAATTTTAGGGAATGCCAGCAGGTCAGTTTTGGTGTTGTGTTGTGGCAGCTACTTACGACAAACAAGTTGGCTATTGATGTACGTTGGGAAACGTTCCGAACATCGAGTTGAATGTGTTCCTAGTTACGGTGTAGTTTACAGAACTGATCGGAAGAGCGTATGCTGACGTCTAGAAACCGAAACGCTTGTCTTACGGTCAACCGCTCGACGATGTTGCCAGTCGGCTAGTAGTTTAGGCTGATTGGTAAAACCACTATGCATAGTTGACATTTGTACACCCACCAAAGTGAGTTTTCATGGAAGAGCGCAACGAAGATCAGGCCACAACACAAGGGAACGCTGGTCATGGATAGTTACGGACGCGCCGTTCGTTGTGCGTTGAGTTGATTGAACATGCAGCCGGAGGACGCTCATATCTACACCGATATTGATGAATTAGCGGACTCCAGGCTCGTGATGTAACAGGCGAAAACCAAGTGATTGCTGAGCAATGCCACATGCTGGTCGGCTAGTTTCTTTATTCATTTTGAAGAAAAACAGGGGCTGCAGCAGAATTGCGCACGACGAATTGTTATTGAAAATGGCAGTAGGGTGGATTGACGCTGGTGACCTCTGGGAACTAGAACGAAATGCTCTTCGGTTGGAATTAAAATAGGGAACATGCAAGAGTGCGCTTTGCATTCCGAGTGTCTGCACTTGATGTGTGAAATTGTACACACAGTGGATTGCACGTATCAGTGCTCCCGGTATAGGCGCGTACACTTAACGCACCTGGTGTCCATGTGTCGCGTAGTTGTGGTGGGCATCATTGACCGATTTTGAGTGAGTCATTTGAGAGTTGGTACTAATTATGTTTTGTGTATCCCAAAGTGATATATTGACGAGCAGTAAGGCAGGTGTGCTTGGTAGTGGCCTCTTTGAGTTGACCGTAGGGCTTGAGCGATAGAGATAATTTATAAATGTGTCCCACCTCGTTCATTAAATGAGACGGAAGGTCGACGACTATGTGATTGATTCTCCTCAGTTTCGTACTGAAGGTTTGCAACGTAAAGCTGGTCTCTAGCTGCGCACAACAGCTTCCAGGGCTATTGTCTCTAAATGAAACGATCAGGAGAGAGGGTGAATTTATAGTCTTCGGGAGATTTGAAAATGCTGTCTTGTATTTCACCCACAGATAACAACAGCAATAACGATTGAAATTATATGAGTGAATAAGAAAGTGATAATAACCTACATTAAACAAATAAAATGTTCCTAAAAAATCACGAAATGAACGAGCTCACCAGTTTGGACACACATGTGGATATGAGTAATGATCCTCAGGTATATCCGATAGACAACCGGCGCGAAATAACGGCAAAAACAAGTGAGACAACTTAGGAGTTACCGTGAGTCTCGTGTAACAATAAACAGCACCCAATAGACGGAAATAATTAGGGAGCTACAGGGTCGAACCGTCAGGTTGGCGAGCAAGCTAGTAGGATGTGAATCACCATTGGAGTGCACTGGCTGACAAGAATGTCAACAAACAAACACAATCGCATGCAGTTCTTATGATCCTAGTTACAATGTGAACCTCTAGTTCAGGAAAAATTCGGCCCATTATACAACAGGTAGACCAGGATTGGAGGAAGTTGAGCGAAACGTCGGCGATGGGTACCTTCCACCTGTTCATGATGATCCAGGCAGTTACTAAATGCTTCGTCCCAGTGATTTGCTGCTTTATCGCTCGAACGTAGGCCAGATTACAGATGGGACGACTAAATAATCGTTTTAACAACAACTGGAGAAAGGTGCGGCAACTGTTATGTGGTTTGTATTCGATGGTGGCGTGAGTATCTCCAAGGGTTACAGGTTACCGTAAGCTGGTTAAAGTTTCCGCACAATTTACTGGAAGGTGATGCAACTATTCTTCATTACTGGGCTTTCACGGACGTTTGGTCTCATGATGTAGGCGGCCAAAATCCTCCTGCGTTAGGTGACGGTGCACACCTCGAAAATCACTGCAATGCGAGACATGTGCTCCCTGTGCTCTCAAGAGGCATCTGTAAAGCAGGACCAACAGACAACACGTGAAGCAAATGAGGGTCCCTCCGTCCAACTGGTGATTCGGCACTCTCCCCACTGTCAATATGAGGTTGAAAAACCAGCCGCTGTTTGGGACGCTGTGTTGATTTTGTTCCGGTTCTTCGGATCAGTGCTGTACTTTCTATTGAGTTTGTCAAAGTCATTTCAGTTCAGTTTCATTTCTGTTCATGGTAACTGTGGTGAGTGACAGTGATATCCAGGTTCTTGCACTTGTGGGCTCCAGAGTTTTCACTTTTCAAACCAATAGGAGAAACGGAGGTCTACTTTATTTCTGTCAGAAAGAACAAACACACGGTGACACATGCTTGTCGGTTGGAACAAGTCAACTGGAAAGGTAAGAAACGGCCATAGACCAGTGACGGTGGGGTCGTATTGCCATCTCTGATGGGGTTGTAAGCCCGATTAAAATTACATCCTCATTCCAATTCGTCCGACCATGGGCACGTAATGAATCTTTGAACTAGGATTGATAGCTCTCTACAAGGCCATTTGCGTCCTCCGCACACGCCTAACAGTTTGAGTGATTGTAAAGCCAACGCTTATTCAAATTGTGTGCCAAAATCCGTTTAAGTAGTCGACGGACAACCGAAGCGTGCGATTCAGTGCTCGACAAAGCGCAATCGACGGAAACTGTTGATGAATCTGACGACGTTATGGCTTCTGGCCAGCAAGTGAGTCAGTCGATAAACGTGGGTAAGTGAATGTAGTCTCGAGAAGGGGCCTGAGATATTCAGCCTGGGGTTAGCCTAGAATATCCCAGCAAGTTGTCACATACGGTGTTATCAGCCGACAACGTCCACAGCGCACTGACAATACGTTAATTGGTGTGTTTCAAATCGTCACTGAACGCGTAATCTGATCGTTACGGTGCAGATACGTTGATATGTGAAATCAAGGTGGTCTCTGTGGAAATGCTGTGCGTTAGTGACTCAACATTCGCGACAACGTTTGCAGCGCCGGGGACATGATGGATATCTGAGAAAGCTGGGCCATTCAATCTATTTGTTGGGTTTCTCGAGGTGAATGTCGGTTGGAATAATTCCGCAAAGGTTACACAAGGGGTTTGTCATCCGTGAACAGGATGAAATCACGGCCCACGCATGCGTGACGGAAATAGTGTAATATTTTATACACGGCGAACTGTTCACAACTATAGGTGCTTTATTGACATTTCAATCTTGTTGAGGTGTTCGGAGAAGAAAACAATCACCAGCTATTCTCCAAAAATAGCCTGTTTTAGCATTGCACTGATGGCTGTGTCCGATAAACCTGCGGCGAAGCTGATCGATACATTCGGTTGGTGATATTTCAGCATGACTGCAGAGGCGAGTGCCTCGTATACCGTAGTGAAGGCCATAATCACTACGGGCGCTTAACGTAAAGCAGGTTTATTGTCATGATGCAAATCGGGCAGAGACTTCCTAAACTTAGCGCACTGGGACACAAACTGTCGGTAGTAATTAACAAGTCCGTTGAAGTAGCGAAGCTCGGAACCGTGTCAGGATTTGGGTACCATCGAAAAACTTCGACCTTGGAATCGAGCAGTATAATCCCCTCTGCCGAAACGTTGTGGCCCAAGGAATTCAACGAATCTTATCCGATTTCGGTCTTAGCTTCGTTAATAATGAAGCTGTATGACGTTAGACGTTAAAACGTCTGCAGGTGGATGATGTGCTCTTCTGGAGGAGAGCTAGCCAACAGTAGGTAATTTATGTATGCACAGACGAAATCTAACCCCCGGGTGACTTCATTAATCAGACGTTGAAACATGTGTACAGTGTTATGGAAATCGAGACATGCACAAAAATTCGAATAGACCGAATGGAGTGGTGACAGCTTGTTTTGAGTATAACACCTTTTATTATCGGTATTTGGTAGTAGGTGCGTACTAGATCGATTTTACTAAAGATCGTTTTACTTGTGAGACTGCCTTCACATCGTGGACATGCGTCAAAAGATGCTTGTTTGGAACGGCGGTACTGTTGAATCCACGGTAGTCTCCTCTCGGACAGCAATCACCTTCCGTTTTCTTCGGTACCGTGAGCAGAGTAGATGCACATGGGCCAACGGAAGGACGCGGTGTTGGCGTTTCCCGAAGCAGTTGAGAATGTGCATGGTTTGATACATGTTCTTGTCTTGGACCTAAATTTGTAATGATATCAGCAATATCTCATTCGTGAATGAGCCGTAGAACTTCTATGTCCTCCGCCAATGGGGCAAGGTCGGGAAGCTCTGGGATTTTGAATTTCAGAACGGGTCCTCCTAATTTTGCCGACAAATGGGCGGTGATGCCTTCGGATTGTGCCTGCACCCGGAACATTATGCTACAGGGGTGTCCGATGACTCGGTCGGCAGATATTGCCAACTCAGCCAACAGGCTCATTGATGTGAGTGGAGAAACAAATGCCCGTTAATGTAATTGCATGTGTTGAGTGTTTGACGACTGTCGTATGTGTGATTGAAAGTCGGCGACCATGCTTTCTGTCGTCATTCATTCTCTTCTTCCTGGTTCTTCTCTATCTTTCGTTCAATATAATCTTGGTATCGAATACGAGTCTCTTTTGCATAAAGTGACAAGACCATTCGAACCACGCCGGCTATAGGCTATTCCTTTCACGAACGTTAGTCTCAATGTAGTATTAAGGCTTGATAACTTTTACTTGCCGAAACTTGTTCTCGCGCTGGTTGTTCATTATTACATCCCCCTGCTAGACCTTTGCTTATGCGTACCTTGGTTCTTTTGCGTTTCATCGCTCCGACATTACGTGGCTGTTTTACTTGATCGTCGATCTTGAAACTTGTAAATTTGTTTGATTCAATATCGAGTTTTTTTTCTTCCATTTAATTTTCAAGATATTTTGTCCTGTACATTAACACTATCAGCAAGAAATTCGCCTTTACGAACGTCGTTTTTGGATCCGAATTTGTTGTTGAGCGGGCTCGGGATTTATAGACGCTCGCTGCATTACAAACACGACCAGTCTACATCCAACTTATTATCAGAAGTTACGAGTAGACAAAATGTAGCTCGAAGAACCACTAGACGTCCAACACTAACAGCGCTCAATGGATCCGTCTTCGTGGAGATTAGATCTATCCGCCTGGCTGACGATTATCATTTCCCACTTGCGATGGCCAAGCGGATCGAACTGGACAAACCTGTTGCTCGGTTGAGTTCTCCTGCTTACCGGTCACCTGAAGCATCCTTGAAGACAACTGTTTCGTTGGCTTTTCTTTCTGTGCGTTTGCTTACGATGAGCTATCCCGTTAAGTGTCTTCAACTTTTGCTAATGTCCATGTGACAAACATTGATGACGATAAAAATATATTTAGATGATTCCGCTATTCCTACCTCGGTTCCTTCCTTGTCTGTGTCCTTGGATTATAAAGTTTTCCTTGATATTCGCGAGGAAGTGTCATGGCGTAATGAATTGTCTACTTTTTCAAATGATTGTTTTATGCGTGGTGCCCCTAGAGATAAATAAGGACCAGGAGCAAGGTACCTATAGGGCAGGTGGCAATCCCACCAGTGAGAACGGAGTGTGTATTCAAACTTCTTAAGCTTGCTGCAGTTATAACTCGATGTTAACCTGAGCAACTCTTGCGGATGGACGACAGACCCCTTGAAGGAAAACTGCGTCCAGAGGGGGAGTAGCTGGAGTTTACGAGAGGCGTTTATGAGAATGTCGCAACAGGTTGAAGGAAAGATCCGCAATTAGTAATACCGAAGGATCCTCTGGGACGGCTGATGCGAACGTTTTCCTGGCTTGCCCGTCATACTGATTTTGTCCATCTAGGTTCTAAGGCAGTTCTGTAGGGGAATATATGCACAATTCGGTTGTCAGTGGAGGCCTGCCACAAATCGAGCTAGAACATTATGAAGAGTCGCCCTTGAAATTCCACGGCTTCATGCGAAGTTTTGAGCTCAATGTGGCCAACAGATCGGATAACGAAGGACAGAATTTGTCCTACCTGGCTTATTATCGTGAGAGTCGAGGTAAACCAGCTATCGAACACTGTGTAGTGCTGCCAAGCAAAGTATGATTGACTCAGGCAACAGAGATAGTGAGGTAACCACTTGGAAGGCCCTCTGAAATTATTCAGACCCTCGTCTAAGGCGTGTTTCACAGCCTGAGGCTCGCTAAGGGGCTCCCTAATGACCTGCATCGTTTAGTCAATCAGATGAAGGGATGTCAGTTGACGTTCTCCTAACTGAATCATCTTACTCAGCTAACTTGTCTAAACGACCATTTGCAGATCGTGGATAGATTTCCTCGTTCCAAGCAAGAGAAATTGGTAAAGGTAGGTGAATTGGTCACCAACATTGCTCGAGAGCCCTCTTTCAACAACTTGCTCGAGTTTATAGAGAGAGGAATTTCTGTTTCTACCAGTGTGTATGACCAACTCATCGCCCGATCAGTCTAAGGCCACCTCAATGGGAACTAGACCGCGCGCCTCCCCGAAGAATTCTAACGAATTCCCTTCTTTTGAATTGCTGTCTAAACGGTAAACAAGCCGCAATAATGTGCAGTAAGTGGTGATGATCATGACTTGCCAACGCGCCGACGATTTGGAAGGATTTGGAGGGACGACCTGCGGCTCTAAGGAACTGTAAACGATGCTTTGTTTACCCATTGCCAAATCACACAGTCAGATATTGCTGACTGCATATACCGTATTCACAACCTCTATGTGGAGATCGACATCATACCCTGGTACATTCATCCCCGGCGCCTTTGGGGTCTGAACTAGACATGAACGAATCTAGCTGTGGAGAACGGTTCGTCTTGGACTGTCAGGTTAATTGGAGCAATCAGGACGATTGAAACGTATGGCTTTCTAGATAACGGCTTTGATATCGCACTACTGGATGAGTCTCTAGCTAAGCGGTGAGGCTGCCAGCAAGTGGGCGAACGCTGAGGATTCGTACTTTGAATAAAACGATATTAGTAAGAGTCAAGAGCTGGGTTTGGAAGTTGCGTATTCTGATGGTGGAAGTAAGATCAGGATCGACAAGGTCTTTACTCTCAATGGTCATCCGGTTGAACGAGCGGAAACTTTATCCAAGAAGGAACTTCAGTGTTGGCCTCGTTCGGCCGATCTGCTTATCATCTCGTTGGGGGAAGACAAAGTCGGCTTCATAATAGACTGCAATGTGCGGGGGGTACATTTGGTAACAAATCAGCAAGCATGACAGACGTCAGCCATACGATCTGAAAACCACCTTCGCTTGCAGCTTGCGAGACTTCATTTCATCGTCAACAAGCAGTCCTTTGTTTGAAGAGTGCTGAACTAGAACAAGTGGTCTGACCCATGTTCGACATAGAGCTTGTTGAACGCGGATTGCTTAATGAGGTAGCTAACTCTTGTAGTGACCAACGAACTACGCGTACTGTAAAGTCCACTACTGCGCTCAAGAGTGGTCGATACGGGATTGGCTTATGGTGGCTGCCTGACATTGTAAACCTTCCTGATAAACCGTGGATGGCTCGAAAAAATTTGAATTGACTGGACAACACACTTTCCCACGACAAGGGTTCGGCCGGTAATTGGCAGCATGCTGAAACATTTCTCTCTTCGAACTAAATTTCAGCTCCAGCGTTTCGCAGCATCAACTTCGTTTTAGGCACTACGACTACTTCACCAGTACCATTGAACGTGCCATTAACATTGTTTCTCCTTGGCAAATCTAGAGCTTGACTTCACTCGTTATTTTGTATTGGGATTTAATGTAATTCAATCACTAAAAACTGGTGAGCTCTAGGTGACTGCTACTTTACTCATCTTACTTTCTATACTCCTTCAAGTTTTTTCAATATTTCACTGTGGTGTTGAAGTTAACAGTGGTTTCACTGAGACTTATATCAGTGTTCAACCTACCAGTTTTTGTATTTTTAATTTCAGCTTGTGGTTTGAACATGTCAAAGCTATATTCAGGAAAACAACAGTGTAGCGAACAAGCTGGTTTTTGGTTATTTATCATCAGGCCAATTACATAACAATTTAGATGAAACAGAGTTAACAAAGCGAAACGGACAAAAACAAGTAGCTAGTTTGAGTGAGGTCAGACACGTCATCGGTACACACGGAAACAACGTTTTGATACGATTACGTCATCATTATGACGCCATTGGAACCATGACGGCTTGATCGGTCATGGTGTGTGTGGTTGGCCATGGCAACTTGAATGCCTGGACAAAGCGCTTTTGTGCACACAAAGGTGGCTAAATGGTTATCACATCTCCTTGAACCTGTCAGGCAGAAGTCATCAAAACACAGCCTACGAGACTCCTTTGAATTCATTAAAAGAATCAACGGGTTAAACTTAATCGGACAACAAATGCTTTCTCTGGACATATTTTCCTTAATTATAAATGTTCCACTGAAGGAGACGATAGATTATTAATGTGATTATATTGTGATTAACAACAAAACTATTCATATACCCCCACTAGTACTTTCGTACTCATAACATACAATTTAAACTCAATGGAGAACTTTGTCGACAAACAGATGGCGTGGCGATGGAATCCCCATTGGGACCGTTGTTTGCAGATGTCTTCATGGCGAAGCTTGATAATGATCAGTTAGAAGAAGCCATCCGTGGATTTAACGTTTATAAACGATATATGGATGATATCATATGTATAGTTAGCGAAAATGCTAACCCAACGGATATCTTAGCCATTTTCAACTCTGCCCACACAAACGCGATATTTACACTAGAAGCTGAACCTAACGATCAACTAATCTTCCTGGACGTACTCATCCAGCGACGTGCTGATGGATCTGTTCAACGTAAAATCTATAGGACAGAAACCTAGAATGGGCAGTATATCCATTTCAGCAGATTTGTTCCTCTAAGGCAGAAAAGGAATTTTATAAACTGCTTGACTAATAGAGCCATGAGAATATGTACACACATCGTCACTACATGCCTTCCTACAACCACTCGATTGCGCCGATTACCGCTCATTATGCTGAAGGTTGCTAAAAGCGAACCTACTCACATGTTTCAACTAGGTGTTATCGTAAAGGCTGACTGGGCATTGACATTACTCCTAATTATCGCCTAAAAGTTGCAATACATGGATCTATCAGATCTAGTGTGAATACCAATGCCATAAAATTGCGCAGATTTCTTCTATCCTGGCAGATTCTTCGAGACACTTTTGCGTCGCATACTATTCTTCACGGATGTGGTAGGATTGATAACTTGGAGATTTCCACTTACGGACTCCACTAGTTGAGTACATTCATGGACGAATCTGCTTCCATGCAACGCACAGAGAAATAACGACCAACGAATCAAGAACAAGATGCTGATCGAACGTTCTATGATACTATTTGTGAGCAATAAAACGGGTAAAACAATTGGCTGCATACCTCAGTCCTGACGGTCAGTATCAACTATAAGAAGTCGGAAGTCGACAGCCTAAAATTGAATGAAAACAGAAAATTTACTATGAGAAGTTACCCTACAAGACCCTTCAGTAATGCAGAAAGAATAGAAGAGGTTTCCCTCTGTTGAACCATGGTCATTTTGTAGTATTGATGAAATTTTAGGCTGTCGACTGACGATTTTTGGCGTATTCTTACAGTTGATACTGACCATTAGAATTGAGGTATGCAGCCGATTTTTGTACACGTTTTAGGGCTTACAAACAATATCTTAGAGCCTTTGATCAGCATCTTGTTCCGAACACGGTGGCGTTATTTCTCTACGCGTTGCTCGGAAACGGCTTTGGTCGTAAAGATACTCAACTATTGGGTTCTGGAAATTTAAATCTGTCTTTGGACATTTCAGCCATATCCGTCAAGATTGCCTTGACACTGAAAGACTCCGAAGGGTGCGCTGTGAGGGACAAAATCTCAATAATTCGATAGTATTGGTATCCACAATAGCTCCGAAAGGTCCATGTTTTGCGAATACTGAGACAAGTATTAGAAATAATAGCAACGCTCAGTCAAACTTAGCAGTCGCTAAGCTGAAGGAAAGGCATTTAACCAGATAGTTGGAAGTGGCGAAGTCATTAGTACCTGCTAGTGAACAATTAGTGTTATCCGGACACAATCTTGAGAAGTCAAGAAGTGTGTCGTTCGGTTTAGGGTCGGAGCCACAAAAATGCTGTGACTGGTTGAACCACAGAATTCTGTAAGCCTACGTTCCAAGCATCACGTGGAAGATTTTCAGAACCAAACTCACCCCGCTCTCTGTAAGCTTGAAACCCTCCAGGACGATTTTGTAAGGAAATCACCTCCCTCATATCTGATGAATATGGTGAATTTGTTGAAAGTCAAGGTGACCTATTTCAATGGGAAACCGATTAGTTACTGTAAGCTCACGAAGAAATTTTGGAATTACAGCGGCGTACTGTGGTCAACGAATGTATTGCCTTTAGATTATAGTCGGAGAGAGCTCGCGTGGCAATTGAGGACTGTATAACGTTGCCATTATCAGTGGCATACGAAAAGACCAGAAACGTATTACGAGGTGTTTAGGGGCAGTCGTATTATGTCCCAAGATCTTCGATCCACAGACTGTTGCCGGAACCCAAAAATTTTCCAAACACTGTTGATGGACTGTTGCGGTTGTCAGTTCGCATGAAAAATTCCAGTGCTACTCTCGTAGTAGTCCGATTAGCCCGGTACGCATTCTCATCACACTTGATGGTGGGCAGCTGTGTGTGGTTATTGGTCATTATGCAAAGTCTGTTGCGGCTAAAACTACTGGGGAAAGCAAAAAAACAAACGAGCATATTTTTCTTGTGTAACTTATATGAAAGCATAAAAATCTGGCGTTGTTCTTCGTGGTTTTTCTATTGCCTTGAACCCTCCTACAAAGCAACCCAACCATCTTTCTGTTGTTAAATATATATATATATATATTATCAGCCAACACAACGTTATTAGTCTCACATCAAAATTCATGCTAAAAATTACGTAGTCCATTTCTCTACATTCATCACACAGAGCTACACTCCAATGTGACATGAGTGTAACTGTGCTGAAGGCCACTGCAATAAACTGTAACTTGTTATTGAGTCACTCCTTTGATGTGTTTGGACTTCCACATATTTTTTTATTGTAAAGTGAGTCTGTATATTCCGTTTCATTGTGCCATTTTATTATCGTCTTAACGTCTTGCGGCAGGAACTCACAATTCGCGTGAGCGCTCAGCCTGTGCTTTGCTGTGCTTACTGATGGTTGTTCAAAGTCAAACTGATCCAGACATATCAGCCGAGCACTAATGTCTGATTCTCCATTGGTTCTCAGAACTAATGTGCCTCCCCCAGCAGAGCGAATCACAAAATATTTGCACATTAGGATGGTCACTTCTGTATTGAAGTTAGGTTGCACAAACCCTAAGGATAATCAGACTGAAAGACGACATAGCTACACTTGTGTCACTGGTCAACCTCCTAAGCTGAAATAATCACAACCAAAGTATATCGCATATCTTCCATTCGCCATTGTCAAATGAATGATAAAACGTGTTGTGCTGTAATTTCATCGATTTTATTCAACTTTTCGAATCACACTCTGTCACTGAATTATGTGAGTATGCTTTACAAATGTCTCATGTATAATTCAGTTGGTATTCAGTGCTACTTTCACACAGAAGTCGTTTCACTCCAGACGTTTCTACACTCACTACTTACTCATACTGTCCTGTTTGCCAATCACATGTACTCGGTAGATATGTAGGATGTGACGAAAATAATTCAAATTTTCTATGTGATTTGCAGAGAAGAAGAGAAAGCATTTCATTGTTGTTCACTGAATCACTCTACTGATGGTTGATCGTTCACTGAATGAACTCAATTGCCGATTGTGATTCCGATTGCACTGAGAGTGAGGGAACATTTTGCCGGGAACGAGACCTTTGTTCAATGCATCTACACAGTTTGTGAACAGAACCTCTTAAATATTGTTAATGGTTGACACGATGTACTCATATGACATGAACATACATGGCACGAGAGAAGTAAATCAGTAATACACTTTTGATGGTTTCGCAAATGCACTCTGTCACACAACCATACAGCTTGATTACAAACATGTTTGTACGCACGTGAGCAATCGTTTCCACAATACATAGTATCGGGGCTAAAGTAAGCAGACTTACATGGTTCTTCAGAATTGATCGGTTTGATCATTGCCACCATGGGCCAATCTTCATTTATCGGATACAAAAAGCGATAGGTACCAGGTAACTTTTGTGTTATACGAACAATGATGAGTACCACATAACTATATGAAAGCTCACATCGTAGGAATAGGACGACTCGTTTGAGACATGAAAACCGAAATACTATTACAACTCTTCTAATTGAACAGTTCATTTTGAAATTCAAGGCAACAGATTGTGACTATACTAAGCTTATAGTATAGACTATGCTTCGTAAAATGAATACATCGCGCTTCATCAATAGCTGCTATGGACAAGGTAAAAAGCTAGTGTAGATCATATATGGTCATTGAACATCACGCACATATGATGTCAGAGTTAGTATTTGAGATGAATTCCAGAATGTCCCACTAATTTTTAGCTCCGCTCTCGTTGAATTTCTTTAAACATGATTAACAGACGAAACCCATCTTCTCCTTGAACGTCCAAACAGTCTACTATTCATGATAACGAAAATAAACTGAGGGATTAAGGAAGACAAGTCGGTCATTTAGACGGTATGAGGTAAGATGTACAGTGGCACACGTTTGCTTCACGAGCCCATGAGTCCGAATTCAATTTTCAATGACGGTAAACCAGAAGCATTATCCGCACGTTACACAATGAGCAAAACTGAAGTATGAAGCAATCCGGTTGAAATGTCCGAGAAAACATTGAACATGGGTTCATTTTATTTCATCGGACACCTTAACAACCGAGCAGTATGTGAGGGATAATTTGAAATAGCCGAGGTTCAGAAGCCACTTGGAAAGATTTGCTCTAATGCGTGATATCAGTTAGACAACGTTCCCGGAAATGCCATATGTTCCGCTGGTGTTATATTGTAAACAGGTGAATAGACGGCCATCCCAGTGCACTTCACAAATGGGCTGGTGTTTGCGTTCATGATGTGGAACCCAGCTGAAATGTTAGTCGTGAAACCTTGTCTAACTTCACAATACGTCCATTTTCTAAAATGCAGTTGTAACATTGACTAGTTGCGTTCGATGACAACAGCGTTTGTTATTCAAAGCAACCGTATGGTGGCAATTCAACCTGGAATGATTTGGCAGACAGAGCATATAGTTGGTGTTTGCCTAATTGGGGTTAGTGTAATATTTCCAAGATACTTGTATGGTTTCCTGATTCAACCGTTAGATCAGATGTCACATAAAGATACGCAGCTCAAGTCGTTGTTCCAAATGATGCTGAAACCTAAACATGTATGACTTGGTCGTGTCGCACACAAAATATCTGCCATGATACTCTCCATTACCTAGGGTTTAAGCGGGTACTATCTAGATGGATGAGATATAATGCAATATTTGATGGACACAGTTTATTATCTGGTTCACATGTGTAAGCAAGTGGAAATTAGGATTGCGGGCAGTTTCACATGGTAAACTTATTCATTCCACAAACATATTCACATCAGATCGTTAGTAATATTTCGGACTCAGGTTTCCACAGCCTCCGTTTTTTGCAACTCATCGATGCATGCATGCTTGTGTAATCTATTCCGAACACTGATTCACACACGTGAACGAATTAGTAGATATGCAGAGTGCTGCCTTTAAAACAAAACTCCATCTTTCATCCAGAATTTCGGAAAGTTCATAATATGATAAAAATCACAATCTACAACATACCGCTCTCTGGTAACTGTTTTCCTGGAATAAAATACATGGCATTCGAAACAAAACTACATTCATTCATACAGTTGATCAGATATTATTTCTTGACCGTTTGAAAATCAGCTCTACATGTTGTTCGAAAATGGAATGAATTAGTTCACGGATTAACAAGTCTACATTCTTGACGTTGAACTGGATGGCAAGAATTGGAGTGAGTTATTCTCACGTGGTACGATTGAGGTTCTATATTTTCCGTGTTATACTGATGTTGGATCCGTCAAAGTACATTTAGATTGTTTGCAATCGGTCAATCCTTAATTTCTTCATCGGCCTTTGGTGTGTGCACTGCAAACTCTTCAATCATCTTATACACCAAACTCACATATATTTACTGAAGCGTTTGTTGCTCGGCATTGTTTGATATGCTATCATCTTCTTCTTTGTTGAGTATTCTATCCATAAAGTCGACTTTTGGTCGGGATTATTCAATACATTTCCTTGCTAAATAACCCCGGTAGCAACGTGCATTCAATATGGGAGAGCAAACTGATTGTAATGTTCGTCACCAATGCCTTGTGCAATCCAGTCATTTCTATCGTTCTATCTGAAGATACTTTAGTCTCGTGATACAGCTATGTTTACTTGCCGGTCTGACACAGTGTTAGTTGAATTGTCGGTTAAGTGCCAATCAGTGGATTGTAGCAAAAACACCGGGTTCGATTTAATGGTGGATGAGTCATTTCGGGCATGTCATAACTGTGTTGGAGAGATGTTTCCAAGTGTATGACGTGAAATTTCTGTATGACCTAGCACAAGTGGTTGGCAGCACCACTCACCAGTGTTGTATAGCCATGCAACCAACAAGCGCATGCAGTCGACAGGAACAAGACAGACACAGACGAAATTTACAGATGCGATGAACATCAAGGCTTCATCCACGTGAGATGTTTCACAGCCGTAGGATTCGTTGGTCTTTCTGTTTGCGTGATATTGTAGGACATTCGACATCTCAACTGAGTAATTCACGAGTCTCAGGTTTAACAGTGTGTTTCAGAGTGTACTGTCTCTGCCAAATTAGAGTAGGTTAAAACCTACTCACGTTTGTAACCACGGTTGAAGGCAATGATCCGAAAGTATCCGCTTCGAGTCCTATTGAACGCTATTATGTCCAAAAAACACGCGGCAAACTTGCATGTTTGTTTCTTGTCATGTGAACGCATACAGACGAGTTGTACATTGTGCCCGCTGCATCACTCTGATTTCATCCGCTGATTCTTTCTGACGGTAAGTAAATTTGAGTGATGTGTTACCACTCTTCCCTAATCCGTTGACGTTCCGTGACGCTCCGATTTTGGCGAACCTAATGTGGTTTATCACAACTTGTAAATGCTTCATCGTTGCCCAGATCAACTCATCCTGCTTCACATGTTTGTACTCTAATTGCAATTCACAATGCTAGAAGGTTAACACCAGATGCACGGAGAACTTTGAAACCACAGATGGATAACTGCATTGTAATTGAATCTACTCCAGGTTTCACAATTTTTGAATTGGAATTCAAGAAAATTTACACGTTGATCTAGAATATTAAATTCCGACCCCAGTATGGTCAGAGATGTATGTTGAATTACGACGGACGTTGTACTAAACTAATATTGCGCCCATATGGGGTCTGGGGAGAATCTCATACAGGAAATATTTTCTGCTGTCGTTCACATTGAGGTAATGTTCGGACGTTCCATATTCAAGATTAAACGTCCAATCAAACTGTCCTAATACAGTCACCGTAACATTCAAAATAGTCACGAATTTAACATATGTTTGACTGCGTGAAATAAACCCTTGTGGTTGGAGTGAGATTCACAAATACTTCTTCATTCGGTTTGGAATGTACCCATAATTTTCATCACTAATATTAGCAGGTCTGCATTCACCCCCGGTTTTAATCCGTTCCGGTATCCAAACTCAGGATTTCATGAGTACTAGCGTTGATCACATGTCTTAAACCCACAACGTTAAAAACATGGCCAAAACTAATAACCGACCGAATGTTTATACACACTGGCACACAATCTTGCTCGTCTAGCCAGATATTCTACATATAGTGTTGCATAGACAGTTAAGTGCAAAAACCTGAATTTATAGCGATCCGATAGTCAGAGTTGTGCCTTTCTTTCTTTTCCTCTCGAAATGGTAGACATACGTTAACTGATCATACTCGTTCGCTGTTTATGAATGTACATGTGCATATATCGTCTGTGTGCGCTGTTGTTTGGGGAAACACCATTCCCATTGTCAATCGTCAACAATGTTACTTATTAGACATAAATGCCACAGAGACTTAATTTTCACCGGCTACATATTTGAATATACCAGAGATTGAGACGTTTGCAAAAGAAACTCGTACTTGAGGTTGCACGGATCTAATGTTACAGTCCACAGCACACAGACTGCCTTCACTTCATTCTAAACCACAAGCTGTTCAACTGACTGACGTCAAATCGTCACCAAAATAATGCACCAGCAACACTTCATTGGAAACTTAGTGTGCTTGATAAATAGGCAATTGTTCGCACGTTAATGGAGCTCGTTCACATCTTGCGCATTTCTTTAGCATGTTTCTGTCTATGCCCTACCGGTGGGTTGCACACAGCAATACCACTTCTGACCTGATTCACTCACTGCAATTTACTCGCGATATCTGAGAACAGATGTCAAGTTCTGCCTACGTTCGGTCGTCATTCTTTGAACCTTCCTACTGTGTTACGCCTAACATGTGTTCGTTACATGTGTTTACATTACATAACAACGCTTAGACAACAATAGTGTGAAAAGTGTATTTGAGTTGTCAGTTGGAATGTGGATAATTCCTAAGTCACCATCTTGTTTACCTTTCAGTCTTCATACATATATATAATGTATGACCAGAGTGCATTACTCACGCATGAAATAACTTAAAATCTCTCGAATTATATGTTAACCGATGATTCACAGAATCCCTGTAGAAAAAACGCAAGACTGTTCAAAAGGTTTCCCAAAAATTCCCACAAACATACAGTGGGACAAAACGAGAATTATCGCCTGTAACAATTCAGCCAGAGTGAGAGCCCTGGAAATCAATGCTTGTCGTTCGTAGTCGCCCCTTGACTATGAGTTTTACGTGGATCAGTGATATACAGTTGAATGTGCGTTCAATACAGCGAAGGTGAAGGATTCACTTCACTCTTGTTCAGAAAGCAAAGTTCCATACTATCGGTCAGTCATTGAGTCTGTAGATTACCCTCTGCTCTACAAGCGTGTAGGGTAAAAGAACGGGACGAACACTGAAAACCAAGGCCGGAGTGCACAAACAACATTTCGTCGAGGTGTCTCAGAGCAATGGTTAGTTAGTGTGTATGGAATGTCAGATCCTTTCACACTAGATGTTCACTAACACGGACCAAATAACCATTATCACCAGATTGCTCATCATGTTGATTGTTACACACAACTCTCAGCCCTCAAAATTTGTTAAACTTCGGTGATATATCGTTAATTTCCCGCTTTATTTATTCAAAGTCAGACGTCTAGTTGAGGCTTCTTCTGCATTAAGTCCTACGACGTTTGTTGTGTTCGTATTGATTTGATGTATGTACATATCATTTTGCTAAAGTACGGTATTTCCATTCCAGTCAAACATTAACGAAATAGTTGAGTCCGCAGAGTTGACGGAATATTGGTTGTCTCCTTGTTGTAATATCTCAATGAATCAAACGGTGCGGACGTTTCTTAGTTCACCGTTTCAATCCGTCCAGATCCACGTGAACTATACAGTAGAGAATATGGTGAGCCAATTCTGTAATGCGCAGAGTCAGTGGTACCCAACCAGAAAGTGTCTGCGTTCTTTTCAATACATGTTATGTTCCTGAGAGCAACATCATATAATAATCCCACCGATTCTGATCTGCGTTGTCATGTAAGAATGGAAATCGTAACACACAGCCAAAATAACTAGACCTGAATAAGCTTAGCTTAAAAATATCAACCAATTTGTTCTACGGCTAGTTGTTAGCTTATCAGAACCAGTTGTTACTGAAATAACGAAAAATGATGCTGATGTTTTCCATTATACTGAATATATTTTCTGTTATTTGAATACGTCTGTGACGGAACGTACATTCCATTGACCCCGTTGTCCCTATTATTGAGAAAATGAATGAATTCGCAAAAGCTGACAACAAGACATATGCAACGGTATGTTTATAATGTGGTTTCACCGAATGCTTATAAATAATGACTTGGCGGGTTTAATCGGGATCAGAAAGTTTGTGACACCTGAGCAGAATACTTTTCGTTGTGAGCAACGGATGTCTTGTTGTTGCGATCAACGGATGTACAATTTGCGCGATTGAAAATATTTGTTCGAAGCAGTTTGTGATAGGCGATGAAAACAAAGGCATTAATCCGTTTATAACTGAAGATTCTCAATAAATGCCTTGTAATAAGTTCAGTGTTGAAACGTTTGTTATTCGACTTCAGTATAATGCGTTATTAAGCCCGTTTAACCTGACCATCTACACTGACAAAATGTGCACATCATCATATAACGTTTGCAATGATTGCGCCACTATAGAAGGCAATTTTCTTCTGGTGCATTGGATCCAAATCGGTTAATGGTCTAAAAATTTGTAACCGAAAACGTCCACATGAATGATACCTCAAATGGATGTTTATGTATAAGAAGTAACAAACGTCCTTAGTGTGTGACTGTTATCATTCTTTGTCGTGTGCCACATATAAACCGCTGAGAGATGAAATTCAGTTTTTCCTTAACGAAACATGACACATCATCAGTGCGTTAACGTCAAACAGTGGAGTCTGTTTAATACTCTGCGTATGAAATTGGGACTCCTCAGAATAGATGATATTCAGATAACAAACAAGTACAACTTATATGATAACGAAACCAAATATAGTGCGAATGAAATGAAACAGTTTGAGCGCCATGGTTCACATGGTTTGAGAAACTCAAAGCGTTACGTGCAAGCTGTAGTACACAACGAAATACAGTTCTGCATAAAACCATCCTGAGGTCGACCACCTGAGCTGGTTGAAACGTAGAGTATAACGATTTACTCGTAACGTTGCGTTATTCTCACTACATTTCCCGTATCACGTACAAACCCCATCGAACCAAGTTACTAAATTTAACAATCTTTCTATTATTTTGCTTGGAAAATTCTAAGCCGCTCACTAAGGCGTCGTAAACTGACTGAAAAAATAATCCGAACACGACAGATTCACAGCTATAACAATTAAATTTGTGTACTGATACATCAATCAAAAAATTCGTATGCCCTGGAGGCAAACTGTTAACCTAACAATAGGTTGTTTATGTAATTCATCTACGTGATAAGAAGCAGGATAGGCAATGAAAACTGAATGAAGTAACAATAACTGAGGTAGCTGATGTGTTGGGAACATTTTCATCAAAACTTAGGAGATGAAATTGTATGGGCCACCAGGTTGGTGTGCCCTCTCAATTAACACAAGAACTGCGCTTGACGACGTCTGTCCAGATTTTGAGGTGGAAATTGTAGTAGGTGAAACAACTACTGCTAAATTTTCTTCGGAAAGAATAGACTGTGAGCTTACAATGGATGATGTTAGGGAAACTATCACACGTCGTACAACATTCCCAGCAGAGTTTCGGGAAATACAACAACACTTTTGTTTAAGTTACGGATAACAGCATTCCTTGTGATGACAATGAGAGTAGAACTGCTATGTTAAAGTCGTGTATGTGTGTGAACGATTGTGACATTCCGGATCACAGCTTGCCTCTCTGCTGAGAACAAAAGAGGATTATGTCTGTCAACTTCCTGAATTTATGCCAAAAGTGGGAAGCAGCTGTATGTGACAAGTGGTGAGGATCAACTTGATAGCTAGCTGTTCATATCAATCAGACTGTTCCGAACAAATATCACGGCAAAATGACCACGACAACTGGAAACTGTATATCACAGTTGCATTCCATGCGCAGCAACATAGCATATGTGGGTCCACGATGGATCCTCATCGTGGGAACATTGCAAACGACGGTGTCTACGACGGAAACACATTTGACTGACATTACTTCACAAACTTGATAAAATGACATGCAATTTCTCCGAATGCAAATACCTTTGTAATAGTCCCCATCTGCCTCTGGTAAGGAAAGTTAACAATCATGTGATTTAGTTATAGACTATTGGATTAACTGTTTGCCAGTAAATATGTAGAGCTTCAAAATCATACTGAGTAATGCACGTCAATGGTTATTGGCAATCTCAAAATTCACGGTCGTTTATTCAAACTGCTTACCTGAGATACATGGTTAATTCGACTGAATGCTTGTACATGAAAAATGGAGGAGATAACGCAAAAGTATCCCAATATTGCTCCGCTGAGTTCAATATTGGGAGTGAAGTATTCCACGACAGAAATATTTTCATGGCACATAAACCGACTCATTGCCAAAACATACTTTGATTAGAAACAATGAGATTAATCTTGCAAAAGCTATTTGGAACTTCTGAAACGGACGCGTTCACTTACCGAATTCCAAACCTTCCGTGGGGCCGAAACCATTTCCTACATACAAAGCAGAAGGCTTGTTTTATCTTGCAATCCACATCTACCATTTGAAAGCAGTTTACCACGGTGTCGGCCCGATGGCAAGCTACGGCTGAGAGAGAATATTACTAATAAATACTATTATACACTTGTGTCAGTTTAGTCGCATACAAAAATGACGAGATAATATGGATGGATTATGACACAATAACTTCCAGAAAGCTGCACAACCAACGAGGATGTTTGTTCCTACTGAACAAGTGTATTTTCTGTGTTTCGGACATGTCTCCTCCTGTTGCACTGACACAGAGTTGGACCTCCATCAACGTACAGATAATCCGGATTGCCTACATACCATCCTGATCTGTATGGTGAGATCCTTTTTGGACAACTCAATGAAGACGGTCAGGTCACGTAGATTCAATCATGACAGTTGGTTCAAAGAATCAGTTCCGTAGAATAAAGTGAACTGGGGATGGATGGCGTAACATTCATTTCACAATGAGCGGCTTTGGTAAAACTGACGCCCTGTTGTTTGCTGAACGTAAGTGGGTCTAAAGAACACTGCGGCTGTTAGGTTAATGCAGGCAAAATGGTCAATGCAGATCTTTCGTGACTAGGCAGTAGGTGGATCAAAACGGCTTCACCTGACACTGATATTTTGAATAAACGAAAGAACATTTCATTAAACCAAATTCCATGGAATAAACCGCCAACTTACCCGCCTGGGTAGCAGCATCAACTTTTGAAGAAAAGATATTGTTTTACATATTTTTTGAATTACAAATCTTTGAGTTATGTAAAGTTGTAAGTTTGAATCATTTTGGAAAGAGGGTTTTTACCAAAACTTACCATATGAAGAAATCCTCGATGCTGCAACAAACAAGACCACATTCAAAAATTACCAGTACATCTTAGGCAAGTATCTCATCAGTAGTTATATTGGAGTCACCCTCTATCTGTAAGTATATCTTTATGTAGAGCACTTCGAAGAGGTGTGAGTAAATTAAACAACTTATTGAAGCATAGCCGCAGCTATGAAAGCAAGTGAATCACTCACCACAAAGCAAGCACTTATCTGCTTTCGGGACTTTGTATGGTATCTTCAATTCAACGTTTATTTACCATGAGATGTCATGATAAACAGAAAGACTGTTGTGTCTCTTATACTCTAGTCGTTGAAACACTTGCACAGGCGGAATGCTTTGACGTGTATGTTAACATATCTTTGTGTATATGAGTGATAGACTGAATAATGCAATCAACCATACAAACACACTAGGCGTCAAGAAACCCAATCTTGGTAAAAGTACAGTACATTCAGTCGACGCAAAACCATGTGGACAATGCGATTTCGTTAATTGTGCTTATCAAATAACACCAGTCGAAAGTCACTTGCATTCACGATGATTATTATCATGAAATAAATTAGAGAGATCTTTTACTTGTTAACGTTGTTTATACCGTACACTGGCTTCAGGAATGGTCATCAGATTTCAATCATTGCTCGTGTTGTTTTCTTTTACAGAAAAGTTGTTGTACCCCCGACTTTGGAAGGACGTTGCCAATCTATGTCTTCACGTTTGCCCAGAGTTGGTACACCAGGGCTTGTGAAATATGATTGCAACTTACCCCCTATTAAAGCTACCGACGTTAAACTTGAAGATTGCAGGTAAATCCCCTGCTTGTAGGTTAACTATAAGCAGATTGTTGCAATATCCCGTCCCGAAGTTTGCGAGTGAAATACTATGAGACTTCCACAGACGTGTAAGAGACGCCATAAGAACCAATCGCTGAACGTTTTAGCTTCATGATACTGAAACCTCAACACAGTTTTGAATATACCGTTTGGAACACCATGCAATATACCACAGCGTAAACGCCTCCCGGTTGTGTATCGTTTAGAATTTTGCAGTCGGTATTTCAAAAATATACTATGTAAGGAATCATCCAGCGATATTCGTGCGAACAAACAGGCAAAGTTTTTTTTCGTCATTATGAAATACACTCGTATCAAGTGGTCGTACTGGTAGCAATTCAGGAAATAACCATTCCTAACGGTGACGTCGTCAAAGCTCTTTCAAAATATGTCATGCTTCATCTGGCGACCCAGTGATGGCCTCCACCGAAAATGTTTCTCTCCAAATGTCATCCGTATGCAAAAATTTCATTGTTCTTCCGGACAGAAAACAGGAGGTGTCAACTAATTGATCTAACCGACGCATTCCGTACAGAAATCAACGGATGCCCGCTTGAATGTTCCTCTGCATCGGAACGAAAACGAAGGATCCAAAATTTTATATTCCTCGGAAGTAATGCCTTTCTCAAGGATAAAACATATAACGATATTGTGAAACGTTTAGATCATTCCTTTTCAAGTCAGAACAAAAATGTATTTGTTCCAGAAGAATATGTCGAATGTCTCATTTTTTGTACACGGAAAATGATACTTTTCATTCTGACCACCTTGCACACTGAGAGGCATATCATGTTCGTATGGGTAACCTATTATGGTTAACACTACTTGACATCTTCAAACGAATGACCGACTGAACAATTTTAGATAATACTTTCAAGGCTTCACTTTGTAAACAACATGGTGGTGATGCTCGGAGTTTCATCCATGTATACCATTCTGATTCGTTCTTCCATCATCTCAACAAAATTCACTTGGAGGTTGACATCTCAGAATGTTGATATTTCTCAATGTGTTCATCACCAGTTCTGTAAATGGTAAGTTACGCAGCTCATTCCACCAGAACGCAACACGCAGCGGACGGTTTCGTAAGTTTGTCTGTTTCGCTTTAACTAAACACTTACACCATTATGTTAAAAGTAGTGCTATCCCTAGCAAAAGATCCAGTTTCATAGTAAGATGAACCAGATCAATGATCTCACCAAGACGACTCAAGACTTGCGTATTCTTCCCTCTGCAATCACAAGTAGACTATGTGGTAAAGGTATCACACATAAGCTAACGTGTAATCCAACTCAAATGTATGCGGTTATGCAGTTGCAATCGTTTCATATCAACAAAGGATGGGCACTACGTAGTCGAGTAGTCAAACTATTCTGTCTCACACATTGTCTATCATTTCGCGCGCAGAGAAAATGACGTTTATTTAAGAATAAATGATCGATAACTACCTCGGTGAGTAGGAGAGCATTTCAAAATGAACAGAACAATTAATAACAAAACGACCTTAAACACATGAAACTGTCGCCCGAAATCCCACGCCATCCGGCGCAAAACATTTCGTGACAACGAGTTGATGTGCAAATCTCATCAGCGAAATTCCTACGCCATTAAAATCCGTAGCTACTGGCGTTTGCAGAGGCCATATGGATCGGAATTCACCAGCCGACGTTGTGTACACAAAAGTGGCTAAGGCAAACTTTTCGGTTTTCATATTCACCATTATATAGCGCTTGATGTGGTTGTAGTCGAGTTTGTTCAATGTCAATACCACTGTGAATGGTGTGTTTAATCAGCGCGATTCATATTTGCATCTCATGAGAACAAACTCAATGTTAATATTTCGGGTCTGAAGATGTTCAGAGTATATCACTTGATATTTTCGAACGACCCTCAGGAAAACTATTAAGAATACCTCTTATGCGTATAAAAGTATTAGGTTACAAACAATGGTTTCTTGCGATGTCATCAAATCCATAAAATTCTGTCAGAAAGTAAGAACGCATGTGGAAACAACTGAATTGCGGGTTAGGCTCAGACACACGAGGGCCAAACTAGATAATGGTAATTACACCAAAGTCTTAGTTTGGGAGGCTCGGTTCTAAAATTGCACTGCTTGTAAATCACAACGTGTAATTCAGTAGTTATTGTCCCTTCGTTCAACGTATCACAGTCGATAGGTGAATCATTCCACTAATTTGCTATCGACCCAATATATTCAACCTCTCCAAAACATCGTCAGTTTATCAAAGCTGGTATATAACTGATAATGGACATTTAAAAGCCAATCATTAGAGAATCGACAAATCCTTTATAATTCCTCCATGCAAAATGATAACAATAAGTTGATTCGATTGCAACGGACATCCATACACTGACTATTGTGAAACGACATGGGTTCCATTTGGGATGTCCTATACAAAGTTTGACATTCAGACTAAAAATGAGTTTGCATCGAAGTTTGCCATGCCTGTCTGTTAGAACCAGTAAAACACCATAACTTTTGACTGCAGGGAATGAAGAAGCAACCGGGAAATAGCATTAACTGCGAAATCACGTATAGATATATCCATCGGCCACCGAGTGAAACTTTCTGCATGTGAACAGGAAAAACTTTGCTTTAGAAAACAAGTGTAAAAAATCCAAGCAAACGTGATCCACTTGATACAGACGGAACCAATCCTCACGGTGGGCCCGTTTGAAAAATTTATATATTCGTCATCATACTACAACCTGCTCCAATAGACTATGTTCCACTTCACGTCTATGATATTTGATGACTCATTTGAGTTGAACGAAGCAGTGAGAAGACTGACAGAGGTAGATGCTGGCAATTCGTATTACCTCTTCAGTACCAAATGACAATAACCAGGAACACACATATGACATTATTAGGGTGGGGGGTGAAGAAAATGAAATAGCAAATTAGGTGGAAAATAACAACGCAAACTTTCAGGTCCGTCGGAGTCTAGGGCTTACACACAATTGTTTTTGTACACACAATGCTGGTTTGAGACGACTAATCGCAACAGCCTCAGCGAAACGCAGAAAACGCGGATTAGCGTGGCGCATTATAATCCTGATATATAATTGTATATATATATATAATTGATATATAATTGTACCAGCCTAAGATGAGAATTTATCGAAAACAGTTCTGTTCGCTGAAACCAAAATTGTTCTCAATGATTTCTACGGGGATTTTCAATTATTTGAAGCATACCAAGGACCCCTCAACGGTTAAACAACTCAAGCAGTACTTGAAGTTTAGCACCAAACTTGCGGAGGCGAGGACAACTGTTCAGTTTCTATCCGAATGTATTGATAAGAATGAATACCCTTCTATCTACTGGAAGTCGCTTCGTCGTAACCGAATCCAGCCAACTAGTAAGTCACTGA
>LUCH01002176.1:51412-64469 GCA_013368495.1 Paragonimus heterotremus | reverse complement strand
ATCTGTGTCTGTGTGTCGGTCACAGTCGATAATTGTACCAGCCTAAGATGAGAATTTATCGAAAACAGTTCTGTTCGCTGAAACCAAAATTGTTCTCAATGATTTCTACGGGGATTTTCAATTATAATCCTGAATGTTGATTCAGGATTAATCCGGTGACCTGTGGCCAACATGTATCTGGCGATAAACGTAGCCGGAAGTTTGCGTAATCCTGGGTGTGAAGGAATTAGACTGCGCAGTCACATCCTGAACCCATTTCGGCAGATGTTCCTTCATCCTAGAGTTCAAGCACCTACCGGTTCTGCCCATGTTACACAAAAATTGATAAATACAGTGTGAGTTGGCCTAAATATGTTGCTCTCCCTTTATTGAAGGTAACGGTAGCTTACAAGTTCGTTCAACGACTATCATTTCAGCCTCATTATATGCTTGCTTAATGGAGTCGACAAGGCGTTTTGTTGTTCGAAGTGAAAATTGTCGTACATAAATCACAAGCATCGTGTGCAGTTGTACAAGTCCGATGAGAAGTGCCGAAAACTGCTGTTCGCACGGTTGACTTCTTATGCATCGCTTCGTTCTTTCTTGGACATTTTGTCATTATGGGTGTATTAGCTCACACTGATGTAAGATTGCGTTCCGTTAGTTGTTTTGAGATTGGTTACCCACACATGCGTGTGGTAATTAACCAACTTATCCGAATCGATGTGCATCATTTGGTCCACGATTGATGGTGGGTATTGCGATTGGTATAAGAAATTATGATATATCAATCGTCTTGCGGAAGACAAAAATGATGCAATCAGACCTATCTGACGCGCCCGTTCATGTTTTTTGCGGTAATGTCACCACACTAGTAGATCACATAGACGATGTGCACTGTTTGAGCATTTCCTCTGTGGGCATCATTGTGAAAATGGTGCGAAATATATGAAAAAATCAGTTTCTTTAGGAAAACCACATAACACAATCTTAATATGAGTTTGAGTCGTAACCTCAAAGACTGCCAGGACGAAAAACTGGTGATTTTTGTGACTTACCCGGGTACTTTTGAAGAATTTGCCAGCCGGGAACGACACCAGTTGAAAACTTTGAAAAAAAATTGATAGTGGAATATAATTTTCAACAAGCTATTTTGCAAAGTATATCATGTGCCCCAAAGCAGTATTGAAACATTTACAGTATTTCGCTTCTCGACATAGCCATGTATCGACAATCCTCAACTGACAAATAGCTCAACTCGTTGACTGATTGCGCAAAATGTTTTTCCAGATGTGTCTGAATAAAAGATCTTCATTCCGATGTCAGATTCAACCGAATATTAAAGCCAGCATTTACTTAGGTGTTACGTAGATGAACAAACCGACTGAATTTTGTCCGAAATCAGAATGTTCTTTCGCAAAGCAGTAAGTTGCTTGAGCGATTCCGGTTGGCAAACTGGCCCAAATCGAACCCATAATTTTACTGTAAACAGATTACTAATATTCTAAAAAGATTTTTCGCATTCTTTTAGTGAAACGAAAAACATGACTGACGAGACAAAAGAAGGTAATTTCAAACATATATATGTGCAATCTCATCATTAATGATTATTCATCAATTGCAAACGTTGTGAAAAAACATATTTTTCAGCTAAAATTATGATCGATAGAATTTCCTACAACAAACAGGATCAATTCAGAATTGCTTCCGTAAAGTTCAATAATCGTTTTCGTCCAACGGGCGCATTGTCAGTGTCAGTAAGTTCTGCTGTTCCTATAAAATCAATGCCTTCATCGGAGGATCTTGGATCAAGTGTACATAGACATGTGGTACTATTAGGTTCGAACTGCAGATAGCGGCAAAGCGGGGACATGTGATCAGCTAAACGGAGATTGAACCCCTATGGTCAATTATATAAGTAAGAGTTACCTGTTGCTCAAAGGTCTTTGATGTAGACCAATAATCGCAACTTACCCGACATTAAGCATGCTTGCATGCCAGTTGTAACCTCGAGTGACATAGATAGCTGATCACTAACTCTAACTGTGCACGTGCGAAGGGATGAGGGTTGTTTGAACTATAAATAAACCTCGCTCCCAAAATCAAAAATATTCAATTTACTTAACAGTAAAATGCGCCCAGTGTTATCGTATGCCCACGTGAATTTTGATGACACCGAATCTACAGAGCGGCGGTTTATGGTTACATATATTCACTATGTTTGACACAAATCACGGCATGCATAGTAAGATAGCCGTTGGTCTACGTTTTTGGCGTCTGTTCCACCTCCACCCTTGCCTGTGCAGGAGATGGCAGCAATCTTCCAGCTGCCTGGAACTGCACTAAGTATTAAACATGACTGTTAGAACACTATGAAACAGTGAATTACACAAGAACCGCGAAGAACATGTCGTCCCTACTATCTACCAAATCGTACATCAATTGGACATTCCTTATAAGACGGAAGCTCTACATCTTAATCTCAGTTTCACACCTGAGACCTCTAATGATAAGCTAGCATACTTTGAGGATGTTGCACTGAATCGTCATGCATCTGGTTCATCTCGGCTGGACTTCCATAAGAAGTGGACAGGAAAATATGCGTTTGCATTTCAACGTGCGAAACCACAAGTTGACTGACTAGCAGTGTGATTTACACGCGAGTGAATTCAATTATGGCAGAACAATCGTCCCGTGAAATTCATAAGTGGATACAGAGATCCGATAGAAGTGACGATTCCATCAGTGGAAGGGAAACAGGTAAAGTTATAGAGAAGACCTACAGTGAGTCACAGAACGGGTGCACGGCTGGATCTTACCGGGTCGTCCATGTATAACATATGAATGTGCTGATTCAGTGCGCAGCCTTCTCTTTTGCTCACTAACCGACAAGTTACCAAGGTCACGAAGTTAAGCTATCTTCTTAGAATACGCGTGGGTTTATTCCAGATATCCGCCAGGACTAAGAATGTTATCCATTTCGGTTGAAAGGGTAGGCCCACTCCATTATACTTGGGCACTGCGTTTCATCCGGAGTGAGACTTCAAATGATTTGCTGCTTGCTTTGACACCTACACAGAACGCTTATATTTTGTATCGTGTGAGCGATCGGAATTCATTTATACTTACAGCCACTGTGTACTCATGAACTGAATCGTCCATGTCCGCGCTACTGCGAAGTTGTCGCATCTCTGTCAGAAGGGCTGTAAAGCGCACACTGCCGAGCTTTATGTCGTGAGAACGTTGCTGCAGTCAGGTCATCCTACAGGTTGTGACTTGGGTTGGTTCACTACAATATCACGTAACTGTATAGACGGCGGTTTTAAACCTGATCTACAGTTCACAGTATCTTGCTTGGTTGAACATAATTCTGTTTTTGAAAAACGCTGTCTTCAAATGAACGAACCGTAAAAAGGGGTTCGTTTTCAAAGATAAAAGAACCATTATAGCAGTGGGAATAGTCAGGTCGCCTAGATAACAATTTTAATGTCGGGTTTGGAGTTTGCGAGTTCATCGATTGTTGGAACAGTTTAGCAAAATAGTACGCACTCTGCTCCTCATTATCGAAACGCGTACTACAGTGGAAACAAAGATCTAGTCCGTTTATGCCATCTATCAATCGAAATCCCGGAAAATAGTGTACAGGGGCAGCACAGGCGAGGCATGGATAAGTTTGTGTTGTTGCTCGAGGCTAGAAATAGCAAGTTAGCAGCTTCATGAAGAAACTTACCTGATGGGTGTGAAGTCACTGAACAAGTACAATGAAGATTGAGTGTTAAACCTACTCTTCGTTATAATCACCACACTCCCTATAGTAGATTCCACATAAATTTCGGGCACTAGTTTCGTAACACTCTTGCACATTCACGCTACAACCTACATTTCAGTAACTAAACGAACTCTAGGAATTTAGGAGCTTTTTTCAAAATCTAACTCACTGCCTTGATAGGCCCTCAAAGAGCAGCCAGGGTGGCTGCAAAAGTATGATTAAAGAAAATATATACTGGAATCCACGGAATCCTGAAGTCAAAAATATATGACGTACATAGTCACCTAGAATACTACATCAACAGCCGAGCTCGAATCCTTCCTTCAGCTTCTGCATAGAGTATCCGCTAGGCTATCTGGTCGATACTTGACAGAAAAAAGCCGACCAACTAACTTGTAAACAGGGATGACGGTTGCTTCCTTCCATTCCTTGAGAAGAATACCAACAGAAAGAGTTGGGGTGAAAAAGTCATGAAACGTTGGACAAGTAAAGGAGATTCTTCTCTCATCGTTTGTGAATGAACCTAATGCGGGTCCATTAAAATGGAGGGACTAGACGTGGAAAAGGAATCCTAAACGTCACGTACTGATATTTCTGCATATAGAATAGGTTGTTTAAGCATTCGTCAGAACACACGCTGGAAGGAAAGTGGAGTCTAATGATCTTAAACAGCGCCATACTGGTCTTTGAAAAATTCAGCAACCACGTTCGCTTCGGAGGTGATTCTACCGTTTGGGTGCCGCAAAGGCAGTGTCGAATATGGATCCTTGCAACGATGTCGCAAGTAATTTTATAAGCAGTTTGTGTTTGAGCGCGCTATTTTGAGCACGTTTGATTGCTTTTGGAGACGATATTGATGGACTTCCGATTTGCATCGATTGAGCATCGTGCAAAATGCTTCACTGTCTTCGGGCTTCTTGGACTGTCTCTGCCTGAAAAGTAACTTTATATAGCTGTCAAGAAGTCGATGAATCCTTCTTGGAACGGGCTCGGTTGAAATTGTAGACTACTGGCTTCTTCGCAAATTTCCCTATCAATTAGTAAGTTAAAGTCAAAGACCAGGTTCAGCTGATCACTTTGGCTTACGGGAGCTTCGATATTAACCTAATCAACGTAATGCCTTTCGTTTGTGAATACGTTATCTAACAACTGGGAGATCTGTTCCGGACGGTATCTTGTCACAGATTACACGTGTCATGTTTAGGCCTTCTGTTACGCAGTTAGCGACAGAATCGTGTCAAAACTATCTTCTGGAACTTGTTGGGAATGTTGTAGCCAAGATCCTTTTGGCATGTTAAAACCACCTATGACAAGTAAATCAAAGCAATGCTGATTGGGAGTAAATTTGTTAAAGTGAGACAGAAGAGTCCAATCGTTCGAGGATGAGTTTGAAGTCGAGCAGTGAATAATTCCCAATGACATCGACTTTTGGCTAAGGAGCCTTATTTCTTACCAAACACAATTGCACATGTGGGGAGGAGTATTGTCACTGCGTACGAAGAGATGGGGTGATTTAAGGCTGAAGTGAAAGTGGGACGTCATGTAAATCCTCTATTGACAGACTCAGCAAGTTTGTCCCATCTGACTGACAGTGAAATATACACCGATTTCCTTTTCGCTGAGGGTATCTTAGATTTTTTGCCCAATGTTACACAGTCTTGTCTAAATACAGTTCTGGGGACCCATTTTGCAGTCCATTAGAAATCGTATTCGGTGTATCTATCAGTACCTCATATACCAAACTTTTTCCTACCTGATAATATAAGTGAATGGAGAGAGTAAATTCTTACGAACAAAATCCACCTTCTGGTCTAATGTATATCAACGGACACCATCTAGCAAGTGACGGGTCAATAAGCTGTATATCTTTAATCATCATCGACCAAAACTTATGATCATTTTGTAAAATTACTATAATTGTGGTTTTACGTTTATGATCTCCAAGTCTTATTGCTACTGAATTTCGGTTATACTTATCTGTCTCAGTTTGTGGAACACTGCCGTATCTTTGACAATGTGAGTACCGATTTCATTTTCAGCACCTACATCATTCATAAGCAAACCAACCTGAAACTTTCAGTATTTCAATCGTCAGTCTAATGCACGTTTTATAGCTGCTATAAGGCAATACCTTGTAATGTAGAACTACAAGACGTATCCCAAATGGCTGAGCAGAATGGACGATGTTATTCATTAAGATCGGTGCTTCATTTATTTCGCCAAACAATAATATCTTGTCGCTAGCATAACCATGTCTGTCATTTCCTGCTAGGATGTGCAAAAGTTCATGGATCGCGTAAGATTCGTGGAAGGTCTACCACAATCTAGTGTGCCTCAAAATTCGATATAACTGTGGGAAGTGGAAAACACTTATCTGATGCCACTTTTAGTAAGGTATGTGTCCGAGAGGTCTCCGACATCCTACAGAGAACACAAGTCCGTCACTGTGTTAAAAGTTGATGGAGTGGTACACTCCTGAGTGACTCATACATTGCACCCACATCATCCTAGTCAAATTTCCCTTCGTGTTTTAGCTAAAAGTGGTTTGTCGGAGGTAGAAAACTTTGATACACAGTGGCGAAATCAAGCCATGTCTGTCATAAAATCTCATTAATATGAAGTCCGAAACCATAAGCCTGTACCGTCATTTTCATGGAGTGAGAACGTTTTTTGCAGTCAATTATAGATGCATTATTCAGGGCTACTCTATTTCAGTCACCTGGTCACCTATTCACTTGCTTAAGTTCCGGTCCTCAGTCTATGGTTAGAGTGATGAAGCGGGTTTGATGAACAAATCAGGAAACTTAAAAACTGGCAAACAGTCAATACAAACCGAATTCACGATTTAGTAGAATAAGAGACGCGACAAATTAAAATGTATCTGCCCTGCACGTCTTCATGGCATATCAGATGACCAAAGTTTTTTCATGATTGACGACGTAATGGAAGAGGACAGCTAACTAGAATCACTGCCGTGAAGGCTGTCGTAATGGGATTCAGATGTTTGTGACTAAGGAGTATAAAATACCTCGGGTCACCATTCTCTCGTCGTCCTAGTTTTCAGTATAGTTAAGCAGGTTCCTGGATTAGCATTAAAGGAACCTTTATTGAGAAATGATTCTTTTATGTGTGGTCATGCAGAAGTGCATGTTAGCAACCTCCGTGTTTACATTGTGCAATTTCCTCTTTCGGCACACGGCCATGACCATTTACGAAATTTGATGCATCTCGTTCATAGCTACTTTCAATACATCAGAGTAGTTTGACAGAATAAGTTAAGCGGATTTTGATTTTCATATGGACTGAAAATCACGCACAGTTGATCGCAGCTGTCGCATTCCCATAGACTTTCCAGTCAGCTTCTTTCGAAAAGCAGAAGCATTAGACTCGAGTTTCGCTCCCATTAGAGCTTGTCAGTAGTGCATATCCTCGCAACTACCGGCCTAGCTTTTCATGAGGCAACCATGTGGCCGTGTTTCTAATCCCGGCAGTGGCGATGATATGCACTACTGATGAGCTCTAATCAGAGCGAAACTCGAGTTTAGTGCTGTTCGAAACGGGCCGACTGGAATGTTAATGGGAATGCGACAGCTGCGATCAATTGAGGGTGACGTTCAGTGTATATGAAGAATAATTTAACTTTAAAGATGAGTGGTCTGAGATCTAGTTAATGTCAAGTTGAACATCACCCAAAATGTATCGCAGAGGTCGCATTCCCATGAACTTTACAGTCTGCTCCTCTCGACAAGAAGCACTGTACTCGAGGTTTTGTCTTATTAGAGAACGTTTTTATCAGTCTCTTGATCTGCCTTGTCCAGATCCCCAGCCAGTTTTCCCGACAAGACACACTGTTCAGGTGGCTAAATGATTGCAATGTGACAACTAATTGACTGACCCCATAACTTACCCGCTTCCCGATTTTTTATTTCATGATTCCTCTGTGAAATGTGCAATATTAATGTGATATATTTGGCCTGGTGATGAATCACTGAAAACGAGCTTGTTCACGACAATGTAACTTATGAATTAGTTTACGAATTCAATGGACATCTAAAGAGGATTGCCAAGTCTGACGACCATAACCTCGGCCGCTGATAATATTCGCACTGTGATAGCTGTGGACTGGAGCCAACAAATCTTGTAAATGATTCGTGGGGCTTTACCCGGCTTTGTTTGATGGTCGTTCACAATTTACTGGAAATCGGTCGCACAGGAAATTGCCTTTCCCAGAAGCATTTCGGGAGGTGTTCATGAATAATTTCCGATGGCTCTCTTATGGCTTATCTAAGATAACCTGCTTGACAACAGCCGTTGAGAAAGTGAACACAAGTAGACGATAACAACTTAGGAAGGGTATCCTTAAGACGTGAAACCAGTACTGAGCAGATGTTGCATGATGAAATGGCTTTTGTGTGAGGAATGGCATTCTTAACTACATTACAAAACTGGCGAGTGATAATCTTACTGGCAAACTTATCATTGTATGGTAGAGTATTCCATTCATTTTTCGGACAAATGCATGCTTCCCTTTTGGTTGCATATTTCTGTCCAAGAATCGTTGACGATATTCATTTTGACTCAGCACACCTCAGACGTGATGAAGTTAATCCGATAAGGTACCTGGTGTGCATATCTTCTTGGTTGTACTTGTTAAACAATAATACAACCTATCAGGATGTGGTGAAAAGTGTATAATGCGTTCAGTATTATAGGCACTTCTATAATTTACAAGGAAGTATGTAACGATTCGTCTAAAGAGCTTACAGAAGTGAAGTATTTATATACTGATTCCTGTTGTGTGATCAATGATAAACCAGTGACATTCCGCTATAATTTTAGCAAAAGTATTAGTACTGGTTTTGAAGGTATATCATAAGTTCCCTATCTTAACTTATACAAGGAATACATCAAAAGTATAATAGAGGAACTTTTGCTCCTTGCAACTTCAGCTTGCAGCGTGGAGAAAAGTTACCAGACTGGATGCATGTCTTTGAAATAGGTAATCTATTTCAACAATTCAAATATGGCAAAAATGAAATAGAATTAACCTGGGGAGAACTTCTTGTAGCCTGAAACTGTGTGACCGAACCAGCAAAAAATGTGCACCTTGCTTGCAATAAAGCAAGTTCCTTCAATTGCGATTCATTTGTAGTAAACATGAGAAAGAACAATATTATTGGAGACGTTTCTGTGCGTACGCTTACTAAATCAACAACATCTGGATAGATTCTATAGAACCGAGGCGTGAAGTGAAATTATGAACAAACGATAAATTTAACATATATTACGTAGAAGTCAGTATAAGTCTGGTAAACTTCTAAGTGGTACAGGTGAGCGATAATGATCACTCGTGGTCATGATCTACCCGGCGTTGTGTTTTCGAATTCTCGCCTGATTCACTTGGCAGGTGGATAAACTATGGGACAGCAAACATCATATGAAATTTCTTAATAACTTAGGTAAAGTTTACGTTTTGGAACTAACTTGTATATCATACCCCATGCAGGCGACTGATGTCTCCGGATGGCTAACTCTCTGCAGCTTATAGTTCTACAACGGTTACTTGCCAATGCAAATTGGCTTACCACTGGTAAACCGATAAAACTTGTATACAATTTGACCTACACTTATTGTGGTGGATTATCATACCGGAGTTGCGAGTATTCCAACATTCAGCGGATTGCCACGGTGTAGGGGGAGATACGTCCAATAGCCCGTAGCCAGCTAATCGGACACGGCATGGGTGACCGGATGAGCCATCGCACAAGTGGACCGGACCAACGGAGAGACATGGTAGACAAAATAGGACGGACTACCAAACCGAAGGTGCGATTGTCCCAAGACTCGGAGAAATAGTTCGCCACTGTCGCACAATACGGCCAAAGCCTACCTTGGATAGATGGCGGACAACACCAGCTATCAGATGAGCTACCGCGGAACGAGATCGGACCAACGAACGAGAAATAACAGACGGAAAACCCCCCAATAGAAAGCATCGATCACGCACACAAACCTGGCAGAAGTGCACATGACGTGTGAGCGGAAACCGGGGCGGAGTGTCGTGGACCGAAATTCTGATTCATAAACGCAAGCGAACGCGTAACTTGGCAACCAGAGAATTGGACAATGAAGTTTCTGCATTATTGGACGCCTTTCCTCTACATTTTAATACACTTTTCTCTAGGCCTACCAAAAGTGGCAAAGCTCATTTTGTAATAGACACAGCAATGAAGTGCTGAAACAAACATAAGGAACACTTTACTAATTTCTTCAGTGTGATTCATTCGTGTGTTAACACCTCAACCGTAACGTTTAGTGAACCAATGGAACTTGTACACACTTCGACCGGAAACAATAATACAAGCTTTCAAACAGCACTAGATATGACATATCTCGGCTAACGTTTGAGAGTTGGCGAATTCGCACCTTAACAACCGTGAAGAAAATTTCCAGATGCTTTCATAAGTGGAATGGTCATCACTCATACTTGAGCACTGATAATGCAGGTTTCATGGGTGCGTTTGAAATTGCATATCTCGGTCAGTAGTTCAAGTACGGTTTTAATTCGTTAAACCGAACCTGAGTCTACCATAATTGAAACAGGCATCACATAGTAAATATATACCGGCGTTGAAATGTCAGGTTGAATTTGTGCAGAATGAAACCAATTACGTTCATCAGAAAGAAGAAAGGGAAACTAATTCGACAAATTTAGAAGAAACTCCTACTTGCATAAAACAATGAATCCTTCATCGATTATTATGGATGAGATGGAAACTGCCAGTTACGGTCAATACACTAGTCTCCCATTTGAAATGTGAAAGTAAACATCGTAAACTTGAGACGTTCAGTGTGTGATATATAAAGACCGTCAATACACAATTCTTATGAATGGCAAATAACTGACTACGCTGTAGCTCTGAAGAAAATTAACTGTTGACAGTACATTTCCATCCGCTTAAGTTACTGAAATAGGTGTAGAAACACAGGCGATAATCGTTCAGTCACATAGGGTAGCGTATAATGCACAGACGACAAAGAAGTCAGTAAACGACAATCAAAGCTGGAACTTCAAGCTCTCATCCTGCCAATAATGAGGCGTGCACCCTAAAGTTGAACGAACTTATTAACTAACACACACTACAATTTGAGTTCTAAATGCATGAAATGAATAATGACTGTACATATGAGCCGAATTAATATATGCATTTATGCAGCTGTTAGTGACGCCATATTGTTTAACTATTGTTTCACCTCAGGCATGTTCTTACAGCTAACACGAGTTTGTAAGTTGATGGTTTACTCCATAATTGTGATAACAATAGTGTTCTTTTTTAACGAGTGAAATACCTTCTCCGCATTAGACAGACTGAAAATGAAGGATTTCCTGGGTTTTCTTTATAAAGCCGACAGGTTTTGTAATGATCAACGTGTGTTTATCCTTACAAATAAAATTACCTCTTTGGTAAGCGTCTTTTAAAGTTCTCGCACAATTAGTTCCCCTGATCCACAAAATACACATTGCTCTGTTTTCTGTTCTTATGGTCAGTATGCTCATGGCTTACTCTAATCCAGTCTAGTAATGCACGTGCACAGTTTTCATCATGGTTGGAGAAATGCATCAGTATTTTGTATGAGTAAATTGAAATACCTTATATTCTAACTGTATGTAGAGAGTTTTGCATGTGCTTGTGAATTGAGCTGATTGACTCTTAGCTAAACAGGACAGGTACCTCAAGGGTGAGTCAACAACCACAGAGTGGAAACGTGTTCACTTAGGTTTTTATATAGTTATTGTGTGAGTTGGAGAAACCAGTTAATGGGGTATTTTGCAGATGGGAGAGAATGCATTAGCATGCAACGAAAGCGTGAAATCGAGGAGGTGTCTGTGTGAAGCAAAGATGTGTACCTAAACTGAAGTTAGACGCTGTTAACGGTTTCTGTATCCGTCAGCGTTCGGTAGATAGGTGGCGTGAAACCGGTAGTGCGAACTGATAGTCACATGTACGCCCGTGGATCAGGTGAATAAGTCTGTCACCAGACTTACCTCTCTTTATATAAGTATATGTGTAAACAAAGTATTGTACTATCGGTATATCCTAACCAACAGAAACCTCGGTTTATAGAGTCGTCTATCTACTCTGCAATGTAAGTTTGTTAAGTGATAAGATGTTCATGCATGACCTGAACGACATTGTCTACTAGCTGATGGTTCGCTAGATGGTAGATTTTTACAAGTGATTTGACCCCTTCACCTACATTGAAGTGCAACATAATCACGTGAAGTTCTCCGCATATGGAAACTACTCGATGTGAACGGATAACTACCGGTATGCAGTCAAATAACATAAAGCACATTGCGCTACATCACATGTCGGATCAGTCACTTGTACGCTGTATACAGAAACGACACGGCAGCTACGAACACTTGTTTATTTGATACTTCTAGAACAGCAGTGCTATTTGTGGAAACTTTAGCATTCGCATGAAAAGTAATACGAACGGATGGAGACAACGATAATCATCAGTTGAAATATTGCCTTTAATGGGCACCACACAAACAAGCAATGTTAAATGATTTACTCCAGAAGACGGTATGCTATCATTTCTTGAATATTTTGCAACTTTTCAGTAGTTCATAACCGAAATTTCATCAGTGTTAACTTGTTTGATGGAGGAGTGCGTTTAGCTGAATATGAATGGCTGGAAGATAATATTCAAAAAGTTGGCTTACACTCATCTTTGTGTCAATAACGGTTTACCTGATAACTTGAAAATAAAATCGGAACAATACCGCTAACCATACTGAAACATCCTTGACCAAGTCACTCGTCGAAAATGAGTGTCACTTGAAGAATACTGAGTAACATTCCTCAAAATGCAATAGGTGGGTTATCATTGGGTTTTCCTAACTGACATAATAAAGTGACTACAAGCCTCCTTATGTTAAGCACCGAAGTCATGAAAGCATGCAAAATCCTCAGACTGGAAAACGCTTTTTCTTTATAAATCAACTCCTTAGTGACAATCCATCCGTTTCCTGAGTCAAACAACTCGTTATATAGAGTCACTGATTATACAGAGATGATTTAATATTCTGGTCCCGACATATACTGTTACCTTTTCGAGCTTGTGTACTGTTTTGATCCAGCGGGCTATGCAGACTAGGACGTGGATCCTTCCAGGTGCAACTTTGTCAAACAAGCCAAAGGAAAGCAGTCAGACGAAAAGCAGTTACACTCATAGGATTGTATGTCGCACTACTGACCGCATAAGAGTGCTTAGGTAGTGAGGCACGATCCTATGGGC
>LUCH01002176.1:14257-48697 GCA_013368495.1 Paragonimus heterotremus | reverse complement strand
CACAAAGAAGATATTAACAGGCTTGCTGTGTTTGACCATCGTTGCCTCCGTCAGTTGACCCATATTAAGTGGACTGATCGCGTGAGCAATGTGGCTGTTCGCCGGCGCGTATTACAGAATGCTCGGGATGCGCGATCACTTGGTCAACTAATTACGTTCCACAGCTTGAGATAGTTGGGTCACATAATATGTATGCCAGCTGAGCGTTTACCGTACCGGGCATTATATACTGAGACTACCAACAATTAGGTAAAACCGCGTGGTGGTCAGGCAACAACGTGGTCACGAAATATGAAGAACCTGTCTGCCCCACTGAGCAAAGTAGGTAGGTGTCGCCTGCCTGGATGAGGTCCTCGTGATCACTCAAACCGTTGGTTAGAGACGCTATCCGAGATGGCGATGTATCGCAGTCCATGGCGTACCTGTATCTATACCATTTCTAGTTCTTCTGCTTAGTCTTTTCTTAATAATTTTCAACCTTCTTAGTAACGTTTTGTTCTAGGATATTCCACGTCACTGTTGAGTTTAGCAGCGGCCCGAGCCACAGTACCTTTTGGTCAGGCTCATGGCTATTATGATGATGGTGGTGGTGATGATAATACTCTGGTGGTACATCCTAAGACTATGGAAGTTGAAGGGAACAATAGATTGCTTAGAATAAGTCCTTCTGAAAGGCGGTTAGAATCAAACAGATAACGATCTGTTAACTTCAAATTTATCTACCCTTCAACTCATGGGCAACTGAAGCAATGGGTCCTAGTTTCCACGTTCTGATTTAGCATGAGGGAGATACCAGACTCCTGAAAATTACCGGAAATTCCGTATAGATAACATTAATGATCAATTTGTGATTGGTATCCCTTGTCCATCCGTGACAAAAATCTAGTTTGAAACAAACTCCGTATACAGTGTGAATGCCATCTCTCTGATTGAAAATGAGCAAGCTGATCCAAGATAAGACCTCAGCATTCAACAAGAGAACACCATTTCACCGTTACTTGAAGCACAAATGATTCTACCGATCGGTGACGTACGGGAACTTTAAATATTTTGCACTTCGCACGAGTACTCACTGATATATATGGCGTTCCATATTGTATTTGATTGTGAATGTCTTTGAATATTTCACTGATCCACATTATTGCAAATATCCCATCTGTCAACGAAAACCTAAATATTAACTGACTTGCTACTATCTTACTCGAACATGTCTTATTATGTAGCATCGCTAACGATCAAAATTCTCAATTATGAAACTGTCATCTGCCGCGTTAGCTGTAATTTTGTGTTGATTCAATGATTCATTGATTCAGCGCAATTAGGCTTAATCTTGTAAATTCGGTGACTGCGGGAGATGGCTGTATTATTCCTAGTTAGGTAGACGGAATTTGAATAAACCGGAAAATCATTGTGTAACGGAAATCCAATGGCTGTTCCTCATGATCCTTATCTGTTTGTTTTCAACATAATCGTGGTATGGTGCAATCACCTCACAATGCTGGAGAAGTTTAGCTTTATAAGAACTGCTATATTTTATTCGATTTTTGTTTCAAGTTTAAATTACTATTTGGAAACACTGGTTCCCACTGATAAACTTGAAAAAGGCCAATAATAGCGTGTAAGACGTCCTGCGCATTGACATTTCGTTCGCATCTCATCGGTTACTTTTGCGAAATTAACATGCAAATTATATAGTGAGGGAGCAAGCAGCTAGGCAAAATCGATCTAGTCACGAGACAGTCAATCAGGTGACCAAAGCGGAAGCAGTAAGATGCAACTGAAGCCTACTGATTATCAAGAACGTGAATAAAATTGCTGTGGATCAAATGAGTAATAGGAGTCCAAAGAGAGAGAGAGATGGTTCGAAACAAAACAAAAATCCATACAGATTAGGTGGAATTGGTGAGATAGGATTAGAAAATCTATACGCGTCAAACAGAATTAAACAGATTTATATTGATCAAAAAGATAACGTAACATGCATTTAGAATAGATAAGGGTGGTTCAGTAGTTGTTAGATGGTATGAAGAATACACGGGTCTAAAAGGTTTGGGTTTAGAAAAAAGAAAAATACGAAGGTAAAGTGGAATCAAAGAGTATTAGTTGCATTTTTACCACCTAGTGCGCCCAGAAATATTTGGTGACTAGCCTTGCGCTATGTTGGCTCATTGCTGCTTTTAAATTCAAAGACTCTCCTGATAACAAGCAGAAGATTCCACCCGTTGGCCTATGGACATATCTGTACATGGTGTCGTAAAAGAGAATAATTCCAGTTTACTTCTTCAACACCTTCATCCAGTTGCAATTTTCTTTTCTTGGGTTTTACAGACAAGCAGGACAAACTTTTATTCGAATTCCTCCTTAATCTGAGTGACAAACTATAATGTAAACATCTCAGATGGACTTAATATCGTGTTTTCTCGAGTGATCCTGTAGGGCGTCACCATGGACAACTTAAGACCTCGTTAATTTCTCACACCGCCAAGTACAAACCGACTTAATGACTACTGCCCACCTGGCCGCGCGACAGATTAGCCCCGAAAAAGAGAATTTTTCAATCAGTCAGCGGAACCGGCTTCCTTACCGGCTCCAGAATTATCCGGTGGACATACACAAGAATCATCTCATCTGGTCGACTGCATCCAAAGCAATAGAAAACACACGGAACACCATCGATCTATCCTTAAAAGTTAACTCGCATGGTTATCGCATTTCTCGTGAGTTGCATACATGCACACATGCGTTCATCTCATGACTTTGTAAAGTTCTTGTTGTAACCTGCCTGGTATGAACCATTTCTAATTACTTCACGTCATGATAAGTGTCTCATTATTTGTCAAGCTGGCAGGGATAACACATCAGTGCCAAACGTCGCGTAGCTGCCTGCGTGGGTAGCCATTTCATACACCAACTCCACACGTTATTTCACGATAACGCTTAGTCCTACGATTTATCAACCTATTCCTGAGGCTCTATGGAGTGCTTTAACAAATGAACGACAGTGGGGTACATGGGTCTGTTGGTGAATTTCGTGTTACTTGATGCATTTGCACGGTTGATCTACCAAACTTTGCACAATATACTCACAACCAAGTCTGAACTTCAAGTGTTAGACGAGTCAGAGCGTTGCGCTACTCACTAAACTGAGATTGCTTATATCGCGTACCCGTGTTATTGATCTTGTGAAGCACGATAAATGCAGCTTTGTAGTGCCGATGCACTTGAGGATCCTGTAGAATGACTTCAACAACAACGACACTTTCGCTCAAACAGGGTGTCTGCAAATTGACATATTGTATATTTGGCATTAACTATAAGTGCTTTCTGCAGACATTAGGTACACGTTGTTAGGAGACAGTGGACTGGAATATTCCGGACAAAATATTGATTTCTTTATGTGGACGATTGAGTGGGTTATGGATTCTAGCATACTGGTTGATGATGGCTGAACTGAAGTACGGGGTGTGGTGGCTGTTGAGTCTATAAAATTAAAGAGGTTCATTTGAGCACCTTGGTGACTTTTTGCAACTAGTATTTGTTGTTTACAATTTGCTGCATGAAGTTAATCTCATCAATCCTGTCACTTTGTCGATTGAACAGTCGCCACACCCCATAATTCAGCACAGCCATCATCAGCCAGTATGAGAGAACCCATAATCCGCTCAATCGTCCACAAAAAGAAGTCATTATTTTGTCCGGAATATTCCAGTCCACTGTCTCCTAACAACGTGTACCTAATGTCTACAGAAAGCACTTATAATTAGTGCCACATATGCAATATGTCAATTCGCAGGCACACTATTTGAGCGAAAGTGTTGTTGTTGAAGTCATTAATATATTTACTAGAAATATACCAAGGAAAGCAGTCACAAATGTGAAAGTGATATTCACAGTTATGCCGCTTAATGCATATTTAACAATTTTACGGGATCCTTCAATTCACCGATACTGAGAAGCTTTGAATGCCTTGCTTTATTTTCCAAACATCACAATGATAGTGTAACAGTTTTCCTTGCGCAGCGTACGGTGCTGTGATCGACGTCATTTGAGTCTATGACTGATAGTTGTGTGCATGACCTACTGGGCTTCTGGTGCACGCTCGCCAGATTTTAGTACTTCCCCAAATTCTTGCTTTGGCCCGGTGTTCCGGAGTAACGCTGTCCCTCCATGCATGAATGACCATCAGATTTCAATTATTCAGCATAATTATTAATTTTACACAGACACGGTTGCTGCTGTTCCACATAAATCACTTAACTTCTTTCTTGGGTATGGAAAACCGTCATATTCGAATTAGCTTATAGACATCGATTTGTATGAACTTATTTTATAGGATATGTCAAGTATGTGATGTTCTGATGTCAGATGTCCACGATCACTCACATACGGGGGTTTGTTAAACCGGCGGTGTTTTGGAGAGGTTGAATATAGCGCAGTGGTGGAATTATTCACCCACTGACTGAGATACATCGGAAGGAGGAATCACAATTACTGATTCACCTGTTGTGGTTTACAAGCAATGTACGTTTATAACTGGACTTCAGTGACGAAGAAGCTGGTTTAAGTATCACTGTCTAGTTCAACACCCACGTGTGTCTGAACCAAACACGTGATTCAACTGTAATTCCCCAACTATTTACACAACGCCCGGTGTTGAGTTCCAATCTACAGGACTTCTGTAAACGCCAGTGGCTGCGGGTTCAGACTGCGCAACAATATCGCTGTTTAGGTATGAAAACCAACCTGTTGTCACAAAATGTTTAGCATTGGATGACGTAAGATTCTAAGCAACGGTTCACGGGTTTAACGTTGTCTTGTCAACAATTGCTTCGGTCAATTTGAGACATGTTCCCTTGCTCATCGAGGTAGTTGTCGATTATTCTTCTTAGTTCACGGTAATTGTAAATGCAAATGGGACTAGTGGAAAACGTGGGAGACATAATAGTTTGATAAGCTGCATTCGCACCTGAGGAGAGCTAGTCCTCTGCTGGCATGAACTAAGTGAAACCACACAACCCGATGTTCGAACTGGACTAAACATTAGCGTATGCGTGATACCGATGACCGGATGGTTCACATGGAACTGGAAGGGTAAGAATATGAGCAAGTTTGAGCTGTCTTGGTTTCATCATTGTTGTCGTTCCTCTTATTATGAAACTCGGTCAATTTCTCAGAATAGCCTTTTGACTGTAAAGTGTTTCGGTATCTTCTTCTCTGCCTATAGTTTACTAAGAGTACAATTACACCAGCGGTCATGAAACTGCTCTTGATGAAATCGCGCGTTTTCAAATCGGGCAAAATGGAAAACCTTACGACACCGTCCAATCCCTGTTGAGTTACCATGAACTGAGCTGAGTAACTTACCATCCACACACCTAGTGATGAACACATTCAGAAAACTAAACTGATGCTTGCATCACGGTCGTGAGATGTCAACTTTCAACTGAATTTCGTTGATGAGAGGTGTAAAAAATCACTCGCATGTCACTTGCACAGTGAAGCTTGGGCTGTGTTATCTGTTATTTGTCGATCAACAATTCGTATGAAGATGTCCAGTAGTGTTGGGTTCAATGGGCTACCCATATCAACACGATCTGCCTCTCAATGTATAAGTCGTTCATAATTAAAAGGATTATTTTGAAATGCAACCTTGACGACGCAAAGTATACAGTTGGCCGTTTTCTTGAATACTGACCATTACGGTCCACCGATACGTGTGCATTTTATGGTGGTGGTTACTAAGGTATACAACACATTTGGGCCATTTGTTCGCACGAACATCGGCGGATGTTCATTCACTTCTGGGAATTGGAATACCGACTACGTTATCTCAAAGGACAAACACCTGGGAGGCGTTTATACTGCAGTGTGTTGCGTGACTTTCCGAGCGGTGTATTCAAAGCTGTATTGAGTTTTCAGTGTCACGCAGCTTAACTGTTCAGCAGACGATCCATATGGTGTCTGACACTTTTGTGGTTTTCCTGTAGATTTTTATAATAAAAACTCAGGAGAGAATTTTCCAACGATCTGTTCGTAGTTAACCCACATGCAGAGGACTTTATCTGCAATTCTCAAGATTTGCATCGGCAGGTTTCGATAGGGGATAAGTTGGAATCATATTTCGCAAAGCTTGAGACGCCGACATCGCAAATACAGACGCAGTCGGATAATCGTTGTTCAGATCCTCCCGCGGATACCCACGATGCGATGAAAGTTCCACACACAGCAGGTTGCGCTGATGAAAGAATGAATCTATTTATGTATACAAAATTCAATGAAAGCTATTTGCTCAAAGTGATTCATAAACTGACATTGGCAGTGTACTGGCATTGCACGTATGAAGCTGCCCAACCAATCAGTCGCTATTCTGCAGTATGGCAGATCAAGTTCTGTTGTACTGACGTCTACCCAAGGGGAAGCAGATCGTTGGTTGCATCAGCGTATGTCAGGAAGTAGCTCAAATGTATTGTGAAATGCAATCTCGTGTGCAAATTCTATAAACTTTGCAAGTTTCCCGTTAGTGATTGATATGAGAAAACATACATTTCTATAACGTGAAATGTGTGGCTGGAGTCTATTTCGCCCAAAACTGAATAAATATAACCAAGTGTTTGAGTAAGACAGAAACGCTTATTTCCATTTTCAGATGACTCGCCATTTAGTAATCGCTTCTGGTGGCAGATTGGCCAACATATTAATCCTATACTTTTGATCTAATAGCTTCGAATTTTTATAAGATAATACTTGCTCTACTCGCGCTGAATATTCTGGCAACCGTGGAGCTAGTCCCACTCTACAAACCACAATCCAACTAGGTAAATATTTTATGTGGAACAAGATACACTTTTTACATCAAGAACGTTCAACCTCACACTAATCTCTTTGCCACAATCCCTATCTCCCTTTGTAGACTGTGCACTAGCTTCTTGTTCAAACCCCTCTTGTAAACACCGCCGTTTCATTTCAGGTTGGTGAAGTTGATGCACACATTGGTTGCTCAGTCATTCAGCTGACTGTGCTCATTGGTTTGTTTTGATGTAACAGTACACCCTATGTTGTTGTTCACGACCCACTGCACGCTGACTTTGTTCCGGGTGGGGGGATGCGTGATTAATTTGCTTTAGTAGCTATGGCTATGCTTCACTAAATCGCGTTCTTTGTCTACACCTCTTCAGGTACTCTATATAAGGTAGTGCTTCACGAATAGAGGTTGACTGCAAATTGACTGGTGAAGAAACGTTTGTCTACAATGGACTGGTCATTTCTGAATATGATTTTGCTTGCTGCAGCATTTGGGATCTCATGTGGTGAGTTATGGTCAATGCTGTATTTCACAAATGGTTCAATAATACACCTGTACATATCGTAGACATTGTGCGTGTAATACCAAATTCAAATACTATATTTTTTCGTTAAAAGTTGATGCTTCTGTCCAGCCGGGTAAGTTGGTAGTTTATTCCAGGGGAATTGGTTTAATGAAATATTCGTTCGTTTTCTCAGATTGACAGTGTTAGGTGGAATTGTTTTGGTCCAATTACTGCCTAATCAGGGAATGTCTATATTCCCGGTGAAACCAATTGGTGTTATGCTAGCATTAATCTAGCAGCCGCAACGTTCTTTCTACTCACTGACGTTCAACGGACCACAAAGCAGTTTGTCGTAAAATGACTGCGGTGCTATCCACCTCCATTTCTTTTTCTTCTACAGGACTGGATCTTGGAACCAACTGCTCAGCACGAATTTTAGCCTCACTTTAACGTGTAGTATTGATAGCGTATAAATGTCACAAATGAGTAAAGACTATCTTTGAAAAATTCTAATCATGTTGTTATATTGTCGAAAGTGTGTGCAAGAGCGGAACTTGGAGTGTTTGGTGTCTACAAAATTGAGTATAAGAAACTGGTGAGTAGTCACTACACAATTTTCCCACCAGTTAGAGAAGCGAGTTGACCACCACAGAGACCAGGTACCGTATTGCTGAGTGAAAACAGATTCCTTGTTTCATACGTGACAGCTGCCATCAGACGTTCAGAATAGCAAAATATGACATGCGATCTTCCATGAAACATTTGGCCTGAATCTAGTGTTAGTATATGATGAGTCTCAAATGTCAATTCTCAGAAGCGTGAATTTGGATTGAATATAGGAGAAAGAATATACATGCAGAGGCTGAAACACAAGACGTTAGTTTTCATTCCGTCAAACTGAAAGCCAACGTATGAGTTGTTCAGATTTTACTTTAGTTCATTTCAAGCCATAATTATTTAAAAAAATAAAACTGCCTAATAAGCCCGTAGATTAGAAGCACCATACTGGATTATCCTCCAAGTGGAGATTATGGTCAGCTGCTATTTCCGACCGCAGCTGAAACTGTTTCCTGAAGGATACTTCCAGCTAAGCTTTATGCCTCTTATGTGGTTGCCAACAGAAGACTTAATAAACATTCCTTACATATACGTGGACATAATATGGAAGCCGGCCGTTTTTACTCTGATGCCTATAAAACTAGTGGGCCAACTTTGAGTAATCGCGGAGACACGGAGAGAGAGCGTTCATCCTAAGTAGGGGCTCAAACAACCGTTCTGTAGAAGAAAACAAAACAGTCATTAACCAAAGACCCAGTAAGCCATGCGCACGACTCAAACAAACGGAAACTTAAATGGCACTAACACCACGGCACCACGTTGTGTTAGGCAACTTAAATTTGATCCATGCACCTTTGCCAGTTCAGATTGTGTATTACATAGTTTTGGTTTCATTTTGGTTTCTCGATAGAAATGTGAGTTGCACAAGTAGTTAAACAGGAGTGATCTCAGAGTCGAAGATTCACTTTGGACGATATACGTGCAAATAAATATATGAAAGGTTTGAGTAGGTCATCACTAGCTGACTACTAAAACATGTAAGGGCTAATCATTTTACAATCGAGGTAATTTTCATTGAAGTAAATTACTCGCGACCCTTAAGTATCTGAATCGCTACGAATAATTTGGCACAGTTCCATCAATCACATCACATCAAAAATGTAACATAATAAGTGGGTGTATACTAGTTTGAAATGACTTTCTGTCCGCATTCATGCACGATGCTGGTTTCTGTAAACTGTTAGTGATATTCATGCATAAATAAATATTGAACGTAATAATCATATTTTACTTCTATTCAGGAACCTCTGCTTTTTTCAGAGCAAGTACGATGGCGGCTTGTACTAATCAGTAATTACCTAGGATGTGCAAAACTTTTACTATGCGGTTTGTCAGATGTATCAGACGAGGTGTTATTATTGAGCTAAAATTTATTCAGCAATTTCTGAAGTATTATTACGCTTGTTTTGTCGATTTCCGTTATTGCACGCCAACTAAACACTGACTGAAATGTACAAGAATTCCGTTATAGAACTACACTTTCCACTGTAGATCGTAATGTGTAGTGGTTCGATATGCTTTTTGTCGGCTCACAGACTTCTTGAAGTAGCTGGTACATCCGTTTGACTTGTTAACCTTTCATGTTAAACTAATCCATTTCCTTATTTTGTCTTCAAAGAGAAATAGAAACAATTACTATGAGATCATAACATTTCGTAAACTGTCTTCAGCCATAAGCGTGCATTTCGTTGTATGGATCAAATCCAGCGAACTACATTAAGCTTGATCAGCGAACGAAATGATAATAATGAATCTTGTAAGCAAAATCACCCAAAAAGAACGCAACTTCGTTGCCCTAGAAATTTGTGTTTGAATGCTATAGCGTTATCTCAGAGACTATAAAATCTTTCAAATGTTGGTTTGCTCATGTTTCCGTACAACGTCGTTATTGATCGTGTGGTGACTGATAATCGTGAGGGAGATTAGCGCTCGTTTGTTCGATCCATGCATTTAATTTCCGTTCGTTCTCCGTCTATTTCACGAAGACACGAACAAAAAAGTATATTGCAGGATATTAACAGCACACTTCAGGTCATAGATGACACATCGTAGCATGTTGGTCAAGCAGATGGAGTTAGTGAGGAACAGCCAAAATAGTCTGATTATTGAAGTCTTATAGTCATTCCTGAGGCAAGCACGTGTACGGTATAAAGAATGTCTACCGACAAAATTTGCTCGAATCTATTTGGTGATCATGACAATTGCGAATGCAAGTAAATTTCGGCTGTTGAAAACACCATAGGCAAAATCGCAATGTCCACACGGCTTTGCATCGTTTGAATGTACGGTGCATTCAGCTAGAGTCAACTGTGTTAGTCGGTTTACCACTCATTTTCGCATATACAGAACTGTGTCAACATAAACTTTAGGGCAATCCGCCTGTGCAGGCGTCTCTATCGCTGCAGCACAAGAGGAACAACCGTTTTTCTGCTTAACGTGGCCACTTAATAAAACTAATCGTTGGAATGAATATAGCATACAAAGTCCCGAGATCGGATACGTGCTTTTCAGTACGGATCTCAACCTACAGTGTAAAATGCTGGCTAGATTTTCCTGTTTGTGTTATGTGTTGATAAATGCCTACATTTGTGTCGATGTAACTGGAGTAGACAAGTCCAAAACGCAGATAGTATGATTAACCTATGGAAACGGACTTTTTGTTTGATTTTGGCAGCATTTTTGAAGGTACCCTAATATAACCCATTCCATTGCACTACATCTACTGAGGCAAGGCTATAACCTCATCGATTTTGTGTGTGAATAAACTGATGACCGTCCGTGTTAATATTTATTCGTAATATTCTTTCCCAACTGTGATCCGCCATCAGACTGACACCATGGTGAACTGTTTACAAATTGTAGATGTTGATTGTAGGCTAAGACAAACCTGTTGTTTTGTACACAGGAAATGGTTTCGGCCCAACAGAAGGCTTGGAATTCGGTAAGTGAACTTCCAAGTAGCCTCTGCAAGCTTAATCCCACTGGATCTAACCAGAACATGTTTGCGCAGTGATGTCGTAGAGGAAATGTTCCCGTGAAACAATTCGCTCTAAATACTGAACTCAGTGGAGAACCACTGGGTTACTATGCGAATTAACTGCACCACTTTTGGGGTGCAAACATTCAATCAAATGAACCATTTTGAAATTACGATTAAACACTGACATGCGTTATTCAATATAATTTTTAAAATGTTTTAATCAATTCCTTGGTTGAGCCAAAGCGAATTAAACCCAAAACCGTTATTGGTTTCAGTGTTCGCTGACAAGCAGCTAATTCAACTTGATCACCGCTTGCAAGTAGTCGGTGGTTTTAAATGCACACACACTTTTCGGCGGATGTTTTAGAATGCAGTTACATTGGAGCATGTTGGTACAACACCAACTTAGTGATTGTTGATTAGCGCGTTCGATGGACTTGGCGTAAAATGCCAATATCTACCACCTTCAGTTTTCTCACTAATGTGTTCAGACATTTCAATTTAGAAGAGACTCGGTCGTAAAAATGTCAAAATTTGTCTAGATTCGAGCCAGTGATAGAAACAGCTTTTGTAAGCGCGGTAAGCGTTCCATCGGCTGAGATACGGAAGCATGCTAAGAGGTCAAGAATTGCTTGTTTTTACTCAGTCAGTCACCCTCTCCAGTGTTCCTTATAGCATCTATCAAATGTTTCTGGGAATCAGCCACCTCTGCAGTATTTTTCAATTAACTCACGCTAGAATCCATCGAGGCCAATTTTGAACACAACTTAAACTCGATACTTTGGCAACTGATGTACAGTGATTCATATTCGACTTTCGAGTAACCATTGAATTCATTTCATCTGGGTGCCGGAGATAGCTCACTGAGAGCAAACAAATGGCAAGCTTATAACGATGATATATTGCGTGAAGGTGTCACCATGGTTGGATATTACGCAAACGGGGGTGCATACGTTGGTCAGGGTAACTGTGTTGTTGGGGATTACCGAATGAACGAAGATGACTGAACAGAAGATTGTTGGAACAAAAGACTGCATTCCAAGCGCACTATTCACAAAGTCTTGTCTTTATGAAACTACTGGATCATAAGAACATATTAATAGTGTATGCCTAAAATATATGGTTGTCAACTTTTCTTATCAGAAAAAGTGGAGGACTATTACAAAAGTATGTGTCCGTAAAAATTACATTTTATAATACCATGTTCATGGAGTAATGTCTGTCAAATCTGTTTTCGTCAAAGACAGTCATTAGCTCCATTTCCCTGATCAGGGTTCAGCTTTGACCTCTACATACTACGTTGGTGTTCCTTTTTCCTGTTGCAGAAAATATAATCATGCCTTACATTTTTCATTTGGCTTGTTCAGTTTTTCGCGAAATTTATTGATGACAGGCCCCGTTATGTGAACAGCTACCTGTCGACTTCGTCCCCACGAATTGTCTCATACTGTTCCTTCTCACGTTTTTGCATAAACCCAAGAGGCTGACAACCGTAATCCTCCTGTTCTAGGCAAAAAGACAAGCAGAGACCTGTTGTGCCACAACCATTCACAGATGTACACGCTATCAACATAGCGGTTCTACCTCCGTTGTCTTCTCGGGCAATGTTGTTACTCATAAATTAAAAAATAATGTTGCCGTATTTTCCAACTCACTACGAAAAAGTGTTCCATGACACGTGCCTGTTTCACTACCATCATCCATTCTGACCCCATAATTTATATTTTCTTAATGAAAAGTAGTCGTAATCGTTTAATTTATTATAGTTCAGAGCCTTCTCGAGAATATATGATGTCCTATTCATGCAGGCATTTTGTACACACATTGCCACCTCGAAATCTGGACGGACGTACAAGTGCGCAGTTCTCATGATAGTTGAGAACAACCAGAGCACGTTGAGTTGCTGGACCATACATTTCTGTCTCCTGAGTCCTGAAGCTGTATTTTAAATCCTCTGGTTATCTTGGTAGTCTGGACTTCTTTCAAGTTTTACTGCCAGCCGTGCTTCATATAATCTATATGCGTCACATAAATAGCCCGTGTTTAGACGAACGGTTTAATTTCAAGATAAGAAGGTATTATGTTAGGAAAAAACCAAGTTAGTTGTTGGAGCTATGAAGCTGTCGTGTTCTGTTTATTTTTTCAGTCATTTTGCGACGCGTTGGTGAGCGCTTTGAAATTTTCCAATCAATAGTATACATGGAAAATGTCATGCAGAAATATTGTTAGATTGAGTAAATTGAGTTGGTTGTGTTCGTACTTTTTACTAATAAATTTACTAAGAAGAACATGACGTTCCGAGTATTACTGTACGTCCCAATCACACCGGTTGCCTTCCTCAGGAGTGTTGTAAGCAAAACTATACATCATTGAGTATTACAGCTTGCTTGTAACGTCATAGGTTTCTTAGTTCGTTTTCGAAAAATATGTTACTTGACTCCATTCATACTAGTTTCTGTTTGGTTATCGTACAATTTCAGCTAGTCGGCTTGTCTGACTTACACCTAAGCTGACGAGTCTCACTTCAACCGTAGTGAAGTAACTTCGTAACCGACTCTATTCTTTGACTTCAACACACTGATGATGTGTTATGTTTTGTTGAGTGAAGTGTTGTCAAATGCATGCAAAGCTCAGCCAAAACTAAGCATTAACTCCCATCGGCTTATGTGTGCAACACAGTTATACATTTTGTTCTAGAATACTTTGATAGAGTGAAATCCGGGTTGAATACACAGACAATTCAGTTATCCAAAAAACATAACTCTGTCACACATCCCGCTTGAAGAATTTGGAGTATTGGTCCTGTATAATTAGACTGATCGTTCCTTTGAAGAGGGGAACCAACCAGCAACATACCTGACGTCTGCAGTATTGACGGCAATGAAGAAGCTGTTGTCCAAAAATATGATAACAAAGTCTACACTCTGTCAACCGCATGATTGCAGGAAAACAAGGATGAAAATATATGTTTATCAATATTTGATGTTACCTAAATACGAAACTTGTGTGTCACGTAGAGATAATTTGGAGTCAGATTTTCGGAAGAAATATCAATACTTTTTTGACAGGTTTTATTTTTGTGTATTTCATCCACGTTCGGCAGCATTCATTGACTTCTCCGTGAAACATCTAGCAGTGAGGCTTACTAGAACCAAGTCATCTCATCGTTTGAGAGTTTATGAAATTATCTGAGTATATAACTGTAGCTTTCGTGCAATCTGCCCGAGAGAATGGAGTAAATGTGTGTGGGTTCAATAGTATGTGCTGTGGAGTTGTGCATTATATTACGGAAGTATTGGCGTTTCAGTTGCCCCTTGTGCATGACCATTCATTTGTGGCATTGTTATCAATATGTAGGTTTTAGGTTACACATTTTCAGGCGATTAGTCCTTTTCGGTTGAACGCACGAAACAACAATTGGAGTTGGGGGAATCGCTACAAAATTTTTGTGATGTGCACATAATGTAAATTTAGCGGGCCAACTTAAACATTATACCAAAGTCAAATAGCACACGTTTCATTACTAAAATTATTACACAGCACTTATTGTAACTCTTCAGTTGGAAACAGGTTCACGTCTTTGTTTTCGTCGCTTTTCACAAAATGTTTCAATCAAGCATATCTAACCGTGTAAAGTTTATATCCGTTGTTCACGATAAAGAGTATTCTGCTAAGGTTTCCCCAACTTTTGTGACTCCGACTGAACCCGCTAGTCCACTATATATTATTATTCAGCGAGAACACATTTTTAACACATAAATTCTAATATCATGCAGTCATCTTCTGTAAATTCATTCATTTTCAACTTGTAGGGCCAACGGGGTCACTGCAATGTACGTTCAATCACAGAGATGTTCGATTAACAGAAGTTGTGTTCAGTGTAATGAAGAACGTCAGCATCATTTTTGGCTATTTCAGTATCAACTTCTCCGGAGCCGTAGAAAAATTTGTTTTATATTTTCAGGCTAAGCTTATTCATGTCTAGTTATTTTGGCTGTGGTTCACAGTTTCTATTCAGGCATTTTAAGACGTATAAGAATCGGTGAGTTTGTTTGTGGATGTAGTTCTCAAAAACTTGACATGTATTGGAGTGAACACAGGCACTATCTGATCGGCTAACATCGGTTCTAAACATTTCTGAACTAGCTTACCATATTCTCAACTGTATGGTCCACATGGGTCTGGGAGAACTGACAACGGCGAAATCTAGAAAGTCGGCACTATTTGATTCATTGAAATATTACAATCACGAGGCACTTACCGCGCCATCAATTTTTATGTAAACCCAACTAATTAGTTAGTATGTTACTAGTGTGAAAATACCGTAAATTAGAAAAGATGATGCGAGCACACATCATATCAGCACAAACACAAAAAATTAGTAGAATTATATGCAGGCAAAGCCTTATCAGAATATTAGATTTCGAACAAATGGAATAGGAGTTTCATGACAGCTCAATGAAGTTTAACAAGGCGTGAGGGTTGTGAGTAGTGAATAACAATCAAAATGGTGAGCAATCTAACAGTAATGGTTGTGGTCCTTGGTCGATGACCATTCAGCGTGACAGGATCTGACATTTCGTGCACACTAACTAACCGCCACTCTGAGACACCTCGAAGAAATGTTGTTTATGCTCTTCGATGTTGGTTTTCAGCATTTGACCCATTCTACTACCGTTTACGCTTGCGCAGCAGAGGGAAACTAACAGATTCATTGACTGAAAGATAGTATGGAAATTTGTTTCTGAACACAAGTGGAATGAATAGTTCACCTATGAGGGCAAGACATATTTGGCTGCGTTAAATACGCATCCCACGGCATAGCAGTGAAACATACTGTCGAGCGGGACTGCGACCGACAACGATTGATGTCCAGAGCTCTCCGGCGGACTGCATTGTTGTGGGCGTTGATTCTTGTTTTGTATTAGGATTGCTGTTATTATACATTATTATCACATCGCGTTTTGCATTCGTGGAATTATCATGCCCATATCATTTGCAGATGTACCGTTGTTTTATGGTACGTTTGCAGTAATTTTTGGAAATTGTTTTGGAGTGTCATGCACCTTGTCTAGAGAGATTCTGTGAATCTTCAGTTAACAACTAAGTCAGTAGATTTTAATCTAGTTCATAATTCAGCAAAGCACTGTTGTTGTAATATATGTAAGTGTGTATGTAGAATGTGAGGTGAACTAGAAAGCCAGTTTGGAATTTCTCTAATATCAACTGATAACTCAATTGTCATTTTTAAATTAATGCTCAAACGTTATGTTGTACTGATCGCTATAATTTACACACATGCTCGGGGCAACACAATCAGGATTTTCAAAAATGTGACAGCCAGGCGTAAGCAGAACTTGATATTTGTCTGCAGTGATCGCGGGTAAATTTCAGTGAGTGAATCATGTCAGAAATGACATTATCAGTAATGTGCAACCGGCCGGTATGACAGACACACGAACATGCCAATGAACTGCATACAATGTGAACGATCTCTATCAAAAGGTGAATAGCTGTCATAATTACCAAACGCGCTGAGTTCCCAATGAAGTATTGTCATGGCACTATTTAGGGGACGACTTGAACGTCAGTCGGTTGAATGGTTAGGGGTTCAGATTGAAGGAAGAGCAGTACGTATGCTGTGAACGGTAACATTAAATCAGGGCAATCTGCAATATGAGTTTTGTTGTAAACACCCCCAATTCATGGTGTATTTTGATAGGTATCTGGCGGAAATTATGCTTCCGATGCATTTACATCTAATACGGAGCATTATTGACGACTGACAATGAGAATGATGGTTCCTAGGACAACAACACACACAGACAATATATGCACATGCACAATCAGAAACGTTAAAGGAGTATGATCAGCTAGCGTCGCTCTGTCATCTTGGGACGAATAGGAAAAGGGGCCCAACTCTCGCTATCGATCCACTGCAAATTCAGGTTTGTGCACTTAATTACCTAGGTAACATTACATTTAGAATATCATGCACAGTCGGTAAAAACGGAATAGAGGATTGTTTTGGATACGTTCGGATAATGGAAGTGTTTGCTGTGGAAGCGGTTAAAAACCCGCGCACACCAAGATCAACCAGACCGAAGACTGTCACTTTGAAATATCCGGTAATTATTGACTGGCAATAGTGAGAGCAGATATTTTTCAATAAGCCCTTGTGTTTTAAAATGTTGACAACGTAATCCAGAGAGATAAACTCACTTTTTCTATTCGGAAATCTGGCAACAATTGCATTCATTAATTAGCAATCAACTAATGTTACGGGCCTATCGGTGTCACTGTTGAAATGCTGGTCAATGGGTATATATGCATACATTTCCGGTGAGGTTCCTAGGATAAATCTGGACTTATTACTTCGTCTTTCACCAACCAGTTGGCTTCAAGGTTCAGATTTCCCTGGGACGGCATGCTGAACTAGACGGATTTTGTGTTGCGTCAGGTGGAATTTCTACTTGCTGGATAAGCGAACCTCTGAAAATAACCCATTGTAAAAGACATACTATTAGTTCAACGAAATGTCATGTACTAGCTAGACCAGCGAGATTTGTGGTCAGTGTGTACATATTTGCGGTCGGTTGCTAATACTGGTCGTACCTTTCACAGTATTCGTTCAAAACATATGATCGATACTTGCAGGCATTTGTTGCCCAGTTTGGACAAACCGATATTATTCATGTATAGATAACAAAAACTGACTGAAATTGGCGAGTGGATGCAGACGTATTCACATTGGGGTTGGAAAATGTGAATGCACTCAAAACCAAGTATAGCTATGTATGGACATTCAATTCCAACTGCAAGGGTTCATGAATTGGCTCTCTAACAAAAAATATGATTTAGTTAATACAATTATACATAGAGGAAAATGATAGAAAACGAAACAGTGCGGGGTAACAAACATTTTAGTAGATATGTATGACGTCGGGGTATAAGATCAAGGCAGAGTCTATAGTGCACATAGCGAGGGCAAATGAAAACGTAAGGGCTGACCACCTGCAAGCAAACTGAATGTACCGTAGCGAATTTAACACCAATGTAACGCGGAAAAAACAGAACCTCAATCGTACCACGTGAGTCAATCACTTCAATTCTTGCCAACCAGTTTAATGTCATGAATGCAGAAATTGGTTGTCCATGAGCTCCTTTACTTCATTCCCAAACAACACATGTGGCTGATTTTCAAGCATTCAGCATAGAATATTCGATTAACTGTATCAGTACATTCGGATTTGTTTTTTCGAATTCCATGTATGTAATTTCAGGAAAAAAGTTACCAGAAAGCGGTACGTTGTAGAACGTGATTCGTATTAGTTGATATATTTCCTAAATCCTAGAGGAACGCTGCTATTTTGTTTCATGAACAGAATTATGAATATCTACCAATTCGTTTACGTGTGGGAATCAGTACCCGCAATAGATTATACAAGCATGCGTGCACCGATGGACTGCATAAAATAGAGGCTGAGAAAATTTGAGTGTGAACTGTTCTTAACGTCCCTAAGTGAACGAATTTGTGGAGTGGATAAGTCTGTCAGGTAAAACTTCCCGTAAATTGCCCGTTATCTCAATTTCCTATTGCAAAAACATATGAGCCGGTCGATTATATTACAATCATCGCACACCAAGTGCGAAAACAACCAATATTCATACTGGGCACTATCGTGACAGATATTTTGTGCACGACGTGATCAGGTGTAAATAATCAGGTTTCAGCATAATTTAGAATAGCAGCAGTAGCTATGTTATTGTGTGTGACGTTTGATCTAGCGGTTGAACAAGAAGACCATATCGGGGTGCTAGAAATTTTATATTAATTCCGTTTAGGCAAACAGCCAACAGATATTCAGTGTCTGGCAAAGTTCCGGGGATGGATTGCCCCCATACGGTCGCTGCGAATAACAAACATCATCGAACGTAATCAGTCAGCGTTACAACTGTATTACTAATGTGACAGATCGATGGATTGTGAAGTTAGCCAATTTTGGACAATTCGAGCCTCAGCTGGGTTCCAAATCATGAGAGAAACCAAATACCCATATATGATGTGCATCTTAATGACTGTGTATCTGCCTCTTGAACCATGAAACCAGCGGAGCATATGAGGTTTCCGGGAACACTGTCTAACTTATATCACGCATTAGAGCAAATCTTTCCCAACAATTGTTACATGTAATCTGTTTTATACACTGCGTAATATACTGCTTAGTCGTTGGGGTGATCGATCAATGAAAATGTTGACCACTGACAGGTGAACTTATTTTCGGTTTTTACTCACACATTTCAATCAGATCTAACCAAAAAACGCGTTAGACTTCGGTTTTGCACCCTGAGCAGCTTGTTGATAATGCTTCCGTTTGACGCCATTAAAAATTGAATTCCAATTCACGGGGTCGTGAAGCAAACATATGTACCACTATACAACTTACCTCATCTTTTACATGAACAAACTCTCGTCCTTTAACTCTCAGCTTTTCTTCGTTTTGCTCAATATGATGCTGTTTGATCATTCGTGGCGGAAACGCGTTCTGCTTGTTAATTCTATTCAGAGAACTTCAACGACAGCGAGGCTCAAAATTAGTGGTATATTCTGAAAACGGTACACTGGAATTCAACTCAAATAGATACCCTGACATCTTATGGGCAAGATGTTCAGTGGTTGTGTATGATCTACACTAGTTTGTATATCGTTCATACCAGCTACTGACAAGGCGTTACGTATTCATTTCACGAAGCATGGTCTATACTAGCTGTTATCTTGAGCCACAAAGTGAATTATTCCATTAGAAGAATTGCAATATTATTTCGGTTTTCATCTCTCAAACAAACTGTATTACTACTGCGACATGGGCTTTCATATATTTTCACGTTACCCATCATTGTTCGTGTAACACGAGGTTCACTTGACCAATATCGCATTTTGTATCTGACAAATGAAGAGTGGCCAATGGTTGCAATGACCAAACCAATCAATTCTGAAGAAGCATGTAAGTCTGTTCAATCCAGTCACAGTGAAATATGTTAAAAAGCAATTGCGTACTTGCATACAAACATGTTTGTAATCACACTGTATGGTGGAATGAGAGCCTACATCAAAAGTGTGATACTGATCCAACTTTATGGTTCCATGTACCTTTGTGTCATTCGCAATAATAACGGGGTTCTGTTCATACAATTGTAGACTGTTTTTTGCTGTAGTTCAACAGATTGCCAAGTGCTTCCAATGAGACTGTTTCCTACTGTTTGTGAGTACATCTGACATAACACCTGCTCGTCAGTAGAGTTGGTTTGTGAAGAATGACTCCTGCATGGATATGGTATCTGCTAGAAAATCGTCACATGATATGAAACGGTCATCACCAATTGACTAGCCATCTTGAGGTTGCAATTAGTTTGCAAATGTCGCGCATGTTTATGCTGACAACTTCACCGCAAGTTGCACTAACGAACCCTACGTCAATCGACGACCGGCATTATCTGAGAATGAAACCCGTAGATGCATTAAATAAAAGCCGGCCACTAGGCCTTCGTGATGTTCCCTCACTCTCTGTATCGTCCGGTCAAAGTCGGTGATTTAGCTCACTCTATGAACGATTGACCATCATTAGAGTGATTCAGTGGAAAACAACTAGCTGCTTTCGTTTCTGCTCTGCGAACCAGATAGAATATTCAAACTATTTTCGTCACGACCCTACACATCTACTGAGTATATGAGATTTGCAGGTAAAAGCGATGTGAGTAGATGGTAAATGTAGAATTATCGGGAGGATACATCACTTTTGTGTTAAAGTAACAGTTAACACAAGGTGAATAGTACATGAAATATTTGTATAGCAGACACGACAAATTTATTAAAATCGATAGAATCGTAGCCACTCATCTATTTTACATGAGTGAACGGAAGATATCCGATATTCCTTGTTTATGATTATCTCAAGAGCTTAGGAAGAGGGGTTACTGACAGAAGTACAACTAAGTCGTCTTCGGCCTGATTACACTCTGGGTTTATACAATTTAACCTAAATACAGAAATGACAGTCCAGATTTTTTATTATCTTGCTGTTCGCTCGGTAGTTGTCAATCGCCTGATCATTGTAACGAATGGTCGCTGAATGCCTGACTTACAAAGACATTAGATACATTTTTCTTAAAGTTAACCTGACCTTTACTACATCTTCTTAAATGAGAGTTCCGAACCACATTTGGACTTATTCTATTTATTACTCAGTCACACCTTGGTTAATGGTGTTCACCTAGATTCTCTGTCAGTATAATCCAGTCCCTTTTTTACAGCTCCGTTTCAAAATAGTGAAACTAATCACTGTAAGCTTGAATATGATACTATGTGATTCAGTGGAAATTGTTATTTTGGAAGCGTTCATTTCAATAGATCTTGTGTACAACTGTCAGCTCTATCCAAAAATTGAAGTCATATATAATTTGATCATTCCAATTGAAACTGACCAATCCTTATTTTGAATATGTATTTTTTCAAATACATGTGTGTGCATGCAGCAAACCTGATCAGAAATAATCATTGATCGTTTTAAACTCGAAAAATGTAATACCCTATGAGGTGTTATCTGGCTAGTAAGTTTGTGGTGCTAAGCACTTGCGAGCACCTTTGTGTTGAAGAAACAACTAAGCTTTGTTTTCCCCACTCATAATCCTCTAGGCATCAAGCCACACAGCATTTCTAGAGTTTCCGTTGTAAATAAATAAAACGCAGCCGTCTGCTTGCAGAATTTTAGTAATAAAATTGGAACATATAGTTGTTACAGAACATTCTTAATACAAACATTTTTAGTACAACTGTTCGTACTCTGATTTGCTGTTTGGTACAACTAGACTACCTTGTGTATGGGAGTGAATCTCATTTACATGCATATCAACTCAAGCCAAATACCTTCAGGTTCTACCCAGAAGGTGATTATTATGCATGAATATGCCATCATACTTGTGGAATTATTTGCAAAAATGTCTACCAATTAACTTCTTCAAATTGAATGGCGTTTGATCGAAGACACACAAGCTCCTTTCTCATTAAACTCTTGCAGAATGCTGTTGATGCGAATGATAGCCTTTTGAAGTGACTTTTAGGTAGGTGAATATGGATTGTAATAGATTTGCAAAAATACAGTGACTTAGGTCAGAAATCGCATTCTGGCAGCGGCTTTAGGGATCAAAATTCCTTAGATACAAGAGCAAAGTTAAAACCTGTGACCTGTAGAACATTCCTACCAAGTTTACTACTAAGGGATAAGCGGCTACGTCATGGGTAGACTTTTGGATGATATTATGTAAATTCTTGTAATATTTTTCCTAAGTGAGGGCAAAATAAACGGACATTGTAGACTGATGAGTGGTCGGGGATTTGATTAATTTCAAGCTGAAAATCAGTCACACTTCATCGCAGCTGTCGCTTTTAGATAGAGTTTTTAGCTAGCCTCCTTCGAAAAGAAGAGCTAAATTCAAATTTCACTTGCACTAGACCAAAATGCGACATCAGCATCGTGGTGTTAAACATGGTTGACTCGTGAAAGCGTGATCGGAGTTCTTATCCCGGCTGTGGCAAGAATATGCACTACTGACGAGCTCCGATGAGAGAATAACTCGAGTCTAGTGCTTCTTTTCGAAAGGAGCTGGCTGTAACGTCTACGAGAATGCGACAGCTGCTACCAAACGTGACTGACGTTCATGATGAAAATATGGTACGACCAAACTATTAGAACTTACTTACCTGTTAGTTGATAAAGAGAAGACAGGTATTGTTTGTATTTTGTTTTAGCAGTTTCGTGTCCTGGTGAAAACTGTTTTCAAATATATTTGTAGTTTGACAAAATTACGTCCGTGCATGAAGTAGCGGGAAATTCTGTTCCTATTGAAACGGGTAATCTTACTTCAAACAACCGTGTTAACCTTGGCTCATATCTAACCGATTTTCATGCAGAAGTCCTCTGCTGAGTCAACTAACTTTATTACGGTGATCTGTCAATCCACTTAGCCTGTGATCGCTTTGTATTCGACGGAGCTAACGTAATGTGATTTAAGTTAATCTAATCAAAACACATGTTTATATAATTATATAGCTGCCCGCTGACTTGTATACTAAACATGATGCAAACAAACACCATTCGTGTACGCCATTAATGTACAACATATCTCCTACTGCAAACAGTTATCTATCAAGACTACACTGTGGTTGGTGAGTAACAAACAGCAATTGGTCATATAAACTGATTGTTTTTATATGATGGTGGATCGGCACCGATTTATGTTTACTTACAAATATCAATGAAGAAGCACTGAGTTTTGGGCGGAAGATATTTACAAAAGAATTACTCCTAGTAGATAATCGTAAGCCAAACAAATATGAGTGTCACACAACTTCCGTAGCAAATACTTACAAAATAGTTATTATAAACATTGATAATATAAGCTGAATAAAGCATTTGTATTCTTCCAACAAAGACAGGCGTGGATGTTTGAAATGTTTCTCGTACTGGATAGTTATGTCGTTGATCTATGGCAGAATATGTAATGATAGGCTACCATTTTCTCAGGGTATTTTCAAGGGTCAAATGTCTTACACCTACTGAACCAAAGCTCACTTTAGTTGGACTTAATGGATCTGTTTCTGAGTTTTGCCGCCTACTGTGGTTGATGATAATATACAACAAAAGGTGAATTCATCGAACTGGGAATATTTTACTTGGAAACCTGCGATGAAATTACGGGAATACTTTCTGTCACTTTGCAGTCAGCTACGAAAATGGTTCAAGTAAATCACGAAGTTTTCAAAGTTTTTCTTCTCTATGGATAATTTCTGCATTTCCGTAACGTGGTAACTTTATTACATTCGATAAACTTCGAAAAGCAAATGACAGAACAAATGATAGCAGAGAAAACTTCATTCCTATAGCTTTGTTGAATTAACCAAGGCTTATCGCTATTTGCCTCGGCTGTCCTATAAGAAGTTGTTTAAAGCTGAAACAAACGACGTTGTAAAATCAGATACAGAACAAAATTGTAGTTCAAAAGTTTGTTCCTACCCACATAACGTCTGGTAGTATAAACTACATTGATTTTAGCTGTATTAGGTTCAACTACATAAAACCTTTATGTACACAAACATTAACGCTATAATGCCAGTGTTGAAATTGTTTGTAATCAAGTGCACCTCAAGAAGATAACCTATCTTGTATAAAATGCCGAAGATATCTTCCTTTCTCCATTTCCCCATCACAGTGAATATCGACTTAGAACCCTGAGGATTCTCTAAGGTTAGGTGATGCAATCACGGAATCTAGTGCACTCGCCACACTTCCTACCTACAAATAAATATTAATGTTTGATGCATTCCGACTTTTCTATTCTGTAACAGCCAGTTGTACGTCGTTTAGGAGGTAATGGACTGAGGGTTCCAACGGAAGCACATACTCAGACCAAGACAAAACTGAGCCAAACGAACTGTGAATAATCGGAAAGTGTGTTAACTGCCTACAACTAGTTGGTAGAATCGTAGAGCAAATAAACAGTTTTCCAGATGATAGTTGCAACCGTCTACAAGTAGACCCAGATATGGCTTGATTAAAAAGAAATATGAGTCACATGTGTATCACCGTTAAGTATAAACATGTTTACCTTGGAAAAATTTGTAAAAATATTTAACTTGATATGTATGTTCGTTGGAGGTACGAGGTGCTGCACACTGCCACGAACAGTTTTTGATTCGGCGGGTCAAATGGCATCCGTTTAAGCTGGGGTGGCTGTAGAACTACGTGGGCCCACCCACCAGTCAATTGAAGACCCAGTTCCGTCCACACTTTTAATTTAACGTTCGGTCACCAAGATTTGAAAAACTTTACTGTACTCTCCCTGAAAATTGGTGTGTATGCTTCAGAATATTGGTTTCTGATCAAAAATCTTGTCAGATATTAAGTTTCCCATTGGAAACTGTCAGTGTATTAAATTGGATCGATAGAATCGAATGCTCAGTATGACATGACATCAGATGGCTTGCAACAAGGGTTACACAACTAAGAAGAAGTATCCAATGCTGATCTGAATGTTAGGAGTAACAAATGTGTATTCACCTTTCATGACTAGGGTTGAATGTATCTTAATCTTACCTCCCACGAATTAGAAGGCGTGGCGCATCGCTTTCGTCCGGTTGCTCTCATACCTCAAGATACCTACCGAGGTTTGCCTGCTTTGAATATGTGTGTGGTCCTCGCTGAATACAACCATTCCATATTAAACCAATTTTCACAACGATATCAAGGTGCCACATGGTTTCAGCTGGTAGGATTTCGTAACGTAAGCACCATATGTGGTAGAGCGATACGTTAACGAAGCGGTTAAATTGAAGTAACATGATCAGTAGTCGCTTTTGTTCCCATAAACTAGAAGCGGCTCTTTCCACATTTCCTGACCATAAATAAATACCCATGTACTTTTGTGTCCGACCATCTAAGAGGTATTGCACAATAATCGGTAGGAAAATCTATCCTTTTCTAATCCGCTATTATGCAAAATACCAACTTTTCTTGAATCACTCAGATATAGCGACGAAATAAATGGGATTTTATCACCGAAAATATTCTTGAACCATAATGGACGGCCGAGGGAATTAATGAAATGGTCAAAAACTGATGTATGACCAGGATTTCCGTGCTCGTCAGCTACAATTTGCGCGCAATGTCTAACATCTGTATACAATCGCCCAACGCTAAACTAGTCGTGTTTCGCTCACATGTAGCACGGGAAGTTAACCTGACCTTTTGCTTTCAAGGCAATTTGTTCATACTCGTCTGCAGCATCTAACTTCTAATTTGTGTTTATACAGAACTGTTAAGCAAACGTCTTTATTTACTGCCCTGTTATTATAAGGTTGCTAATTGCCAACATTTTAGAACCCCCTTCTTTGAGAATAGTCGAAATGTAGTCCTAACAACCAACGAACTAAAAGAACGTGGTAGGGTTCGGAAACAAACCATACATTCCCAGCAATGTCTGGAAAAATGATAAGTAGTTGGTTTTAGCCTAGTCTGGGACCAGTGGCAGCAATTAAGAGTAGAAAAAGAGGTATCTCCAAATAGACGTCAGTGTCCTGACGCTATCGGCAACCTTTGGAGATGTGAAGCCCGTGGAGTATTCGATATGCGTTGGAAAATTCCTAAACATTGAGACGAAAGCGTTCGTAGCCAGGGTGTAGTTTACAAAACTGATCGGAAGCACGTAAGATGACGTCTCGATAACGGCAAAGTTTGTCTTGGGATCAGCCAGTGGAAAACGTTGCAAGTCGACTAGTAGTTCGGACTGGTTGGGAAAATCAGTGTACATCATTGACAGTTGGACACTTACCAAGGTGAGGTTTCACTGGAAAGCTCGACGAAGACCAAACCACAACATGAGGGGACGTTGGTCATGAATACTGAAAGACTTGCTGTCCGCTGTGAAATGAGGTGACTGCATCTGAATGGTTCCTTCGCGAGATTGCAACGGGAGGACACATCTCCACATCGGTACTGATAAAGTGGCGAACTCCAGGATCGTGGTGTAACTGGCGGGTACCAAGTGAATCCTGAGCAATGCAGCGTGCTGGCCGGCTAGTTTACTTTATCCGTTTCGGAGAAAAGCCGGAGCTTCCGCAAGATTGTGGATGATCACTGAACTCGAAGATCACTGAACTGTTAATGGAAATGGCAGTAGTCTGGATTGACGCTCGCTGCGGGCGCTGGTCGGCTCTGGGAACTAGAACAAAATGTTTTTCAGCTCAAATTACGTTGACGGACACGCAAACGTGCGCTTCGCATTCTGAGTGGCTGCATTTGAAATGTGAACTTGTACAAACAGTCGATTGCTTGTACCAGTGCTCCCGGCACAAATGAGGACAGTTGACCCATCTGGTGCCGAGGTGCCGCATAGATGCAGTCGGCATCGTTTACCAACTTTGTGAGGGTTTTTCGAAAGTTGGCATTAAGTATGTTCGGTATTTTCTTAGGGTATGTGATGACGTGTAGTCAGGCTGCTGTGCATGACAGTGGGTCTGTCTTAAGGCCTGAGCAGGTCAGGCCATTTCGAAATGTGCCCCACTTCGTCCCTGAAATAAGGCGGATGGTCGACAATCATGTGATTGAATCACGTCAGTTCCATGGTGATACTCTGCATTGTAAACTTGACCTCTAGCAGTGCCGAACAGCTCCGAAAACTATTCTTTATAAGTGGCACGATCAGGAGGAAGGTTTAAAAACTCCGTATTGCATTTTACCGACAGATAACGACAGCAACAGCGATTAGAATTAAATGAACAAATAAAAAACAGTAATAACTTACGTTAACTAGGCAGAAAATCATGCGGAAAAACACACGAAGTGAACAGGTTCACCAATTTGAACGCCTATGCGCATAAACGTAATGATCCTCAGGTGCATACAACAGACACCCAATGCAAAAGAACGATATAAATGATTGAGAGACCACTTTAGAAGTTACCGTGGGTATCGTACAACAGTGAACGACATCCGATAGATAAGAAGAATTAGAGAGCTTGTCGGTTCAACCTTCAGGCTGGCGAACAAGCTAAAATGGTTCTGATTGCAACTGGGGCGCATCGGCCATCAAGAATGCAAACAAACAGATACATTTGCATGCAGTTAACGAACAGCAGGCGAAAGTCTCTTCGATCCTTAATACAATGTGCTCAGGTATTTACGGAAGAATTTAGCACATCGTACAGCGGGCAGACCAGGATTGGTGGAGTTTGAGCGAAGTGTCAACGATGAGTAACTTATACTTGCTTATAATGATCCAGGTAATTCTTAAATGCATCGTCCCAGTGATTTGCTCCTATTCCACTCAGACGCAAACCAGATTACAGGTGGGATGTACAAACGGTTGTCTTACCGACAGCTGGAGAAAACCACAGCAACTGATGTGGTTGGAAATCGATGGCGTTGTGGGTATCTGCCACGGCTACAGGTTACCCCAAGCTGGTTGAAAGGCTCGCACGCTTTACAGGTAGGTGATGCAATTTTTCTTCATTGATGGGCTTCCAACGGCGTTTGGCTTCATGATGTGATCGGCCGACGACTTCCTGGTGATGGTGGAAACTTACCCCCAGTTGACAGTGAGTAGTCCAATGATCACTAAATTGTGGCGCATCTAATTCTCATGTTCTCAAGAAGCCTCTTCAAACCAACACCGACTGACAACGCGTGAGACAACTGAGGGTCCATCCGCCTAACTAGTGATTCAACACTCTCCCCACTGTAACTATGAGGTTGAAAAGCCATTCACTGTTCAAGGCTTAGTGTTGATTTCGTTTTGGTTCGTTGGATCAGTACTGTATTTTCCGCCGGGCTAGTGAAAGTCACTTCAGTTCAGTTTCATTTTTGTTCACGGGAACGACGGCGAGTGTCAGTGATAAACAAGATTTTGCAACTGTGGGCTCCAGAGGTTTCACTTTTTCAAACTATCAGAAGAAACAGAATTCCACTTCATTTCTGTCAAAACGAACAAACACACTGACGCATACCTGTCAGTTGGGACATGTCAACTAGAAATGTAAGAAGACGACCATAGACTGGTGACGCTGGGGTCGTACTGTCATCTCCAATTGAGTTGCAAGCAAAACGCCGGATTGACTGTAAAGCTTCCTTCAAATTCGTGCGCTCATAAGCACGTGACGGAAATTTGAGCTTGCAAAGAAAACGCTCTACAAGACTATTTGCTTGTGGATGATGTTCTGATTTGCATCCTCCTCGCACGCGTAGCAGTTTGGCTAGTTGTGAACCTAGCGCCTACTCACAATTCGAACCGATATAATTTGTACTCGTCGACGGATAACCGGAACATACGATCCAGTACTCGACAAAGTGCAAGCGACAGATACCACTGATGGATCCGATGGCGGTATGGCTTCTGGACAGCGAGTGAGCTGGTCTACATACGTAAGCAGGTCAGTGTAGCCTCGTAAAATAGTCCAGGATATCCAGCCAAGAGTTGGCCCAAAATATCCCAGCGAGTTGTTACACACGGTGTTACCAGCCGACAATGTCCATGACCTAGTGACGAAGCATAGATTAATGTGTTTCAGATCGTCCATGAAAGTGCGCCCTGACCGTGGCAGTGCAGCTACATCGCTATGTGGCATCAGATTTGCCTCTATGAAATTGATGTGCGTTGGTGACTCAACAGTCGTGGCAACGTTCGCAGCTCCGGAGACGTGACGGATATCTTAGAATACTGAGCTATGCAGTCTGATTGTCGGGTTTCTCGAGGTGAATGTTGGTCATAATGTATCGACAAAGCATATACAATAGGTTTGTGGTCTGTGAAAATAATAAAATCAGGGTTCACGAGTGCGTAACGGAAATAACGCACAGCTTTCTACTGGTTAAAAGGTTCACGACCAAAGGTACTTTATCGCGTTTCAATCTCACTGAGGTGTTTGGGGAGGAAGGTAGTCGCCTGCTATACCTCAAGAATAGCTTACTGTAGCACTACACTTATGGATACACTTATGGATACTACTTATCGGGATATGCCCGATGAATATAGGACGAACTTATGAATACATTTCGTTGTTAATAGTTTGGAGTGACTGTACAAGCGAGTGTGTCGTTCACCATAGTGAAATACGTAATGGTCTCGGGTGATAGATGCAATGCATGTTCACCGCCTTGAATTAAATCGGTCAGACACTACATAAGCTTAACACCGTGGATGTAAATATTCCGCAGTAATACACAAGTCTACTAAAGAGGGGAAGCTTTGAAAACGTGTAGGAAAGCGGGCACACCTCGACCATAGAATCGAGCGGTTTAGGTCCTTTTGACAAGATGCTGCGGTCCAAAATAGTTAACGAGGCTTGACCAATTTTTGACTCAGCTTCCTTGAGGCCGTGTTACGTGAGATGTTGAAACAAAGTCGGTAGATGTTTAATATGCTCTTCGAGGGGAAGATCTAGCCGTGAGCATGTCGTTCTTTTATACATAGACGAAATCTAACCTCCGGATGACTTCACCAGTCAGACGTCGGAACATTTGTACAGCGATACGGAAACCGAAGGGCATGCGCAAACATTCAAATTGACTGAAAGAAATGATGCCAGCTGTTTTGAGTATATCATCTTGCGCTACCGGTATTTGGTAGCAGGTGCATACTAGATCACTTTTGCTGAAGATCGTTTCACCTGTGAGGGTGATAGTTGGATCGTGGGCGTGCGTCACAAGGTGCCTGTCTGGAACAGTGGCACCGTTCAATCCATGATAGTCACCCCAAGGGCACCAATCGCCTTACGTTTTATTTGACAACATGTGCGAAGGAGAGGTCCACGAATTATGAGACTGGCGAATTATACACACATCCAACATGTGTTGGGATTCCTCACGAGAGATGCGCAGTTCGTCCGGTACCAGGCTACATAATCGTTGGAAGACTTCCGTTCTCATATGACCGACCATGTCCGTAACGACGACAGATAGTTCATCCAACAAACCGGTCAGTTCTCTGATTTCACAGGGAGCTGCTCCGTAGCTTTCGTTGCCGGTTGGTTGATTAAACAGTTGGCTGAGGACGGGAGCGAAACTTATATTGTATATGGTCGATAAATGTGTTACGAAATCTAAGAGGTTGTGAAAGCCTGTGTCGACAACTAATCCAGAGTGCTTTAGAAAGTTCATGCCCAAGGTGTTCTTTGGTACGTCCACAGTGGAGAACACCCAGCAAAAGGCAGACCACAGTCTTACATTCAACGTGTAGAGACACTCTTGGTTTGCCACGTATTTAACCTATTATGCTATTTATTTTGATCGCTGACACTCTTGATATTGTTTGATTGCATGTCTGCATCTTCTCGTTTGTTCGATTGCCAAGGTCACAATTGACAATTAATACTTTGCGGTCGCTAGCTACTGGTTTGTCGAGCTTTGCTTCTGTTGCGCCCACACAAAACAGGGTACGTTGCAGAGCACGGTTAGCCGGCTTCCCGTTCCTTCTTTGAGACAGTGTCTATTCCGCGGAAGGTCGCTTCCGCTGAGCACAAGGGTCTCCGCATTTATACCTATATAAATCTACATGAATATTTTTTTCACCTAAAACTCCCCAGCGTAGTCATGAAGGATACTGTGTAGCGAACAAGCCCGTTTTCAGTGATTCATCATGAAGCTAAATACATCACATTTATATCACATTTTACAAGGGAATCATGAAGGAGGCAAACATGGACTGGTGGTTTATGAAGTCAGTCAATTCACTGTCACACTGCATCAAGCACCCACTTGAACAGTGATTCTTGACAGGCTGACAGGGTGGGGGGATGGCCAAGGCAGATCCAAAATCTGAACAAAACGTTTTTGGACGCACAGGGGTGGGTTTTACAAATGAATTCCAAAAGCTTCTGCTGTGGACAGAATCCTATACTTCACCGCCTTCAACTGGATGAACCTGACTCGGTGGATTGGGTGAAATGCATCCGTCACATTAACATAATGATTGGAATCCACCTGATGTGATAGTATGGCGCTGCTTACAGATTTCGTTATTCCACTGTTGAGCTAAGCTGGGTGGTGTTCCCGGACCCGTTCCGATTGGCGTCCGGTGGTGCAGACAACATAGCTGGTTCCACAGGAACAAGTGAATGAGTATACACAAAATGAGAGTGCAGAACCAGGCACTTTATCTTTTAGGCGTGGGTAGAAAACCGGATTGGATGTGAAGTGGATACGCAACCTAGCGGCGTAAAATGTTGCATTAATTGTGTTCGTGAGCCTATGCGTGATAGTTTCGGCTAACATATCGCCCTTGAAAGGTAATCCAATGTGTGCGGTTTGCTTTTCCACTAGATGTAGCTGGTCGCTTTCACCCCGTTGTTGCCTTGCCATGTCTATGAATGTTTTCGGGTATCCATTTTGCGCAAATATCGTACGCATGAACGCCAATTCTCCCACAATTGTGTCGTTTGTGGAAATCCTCTTGGCTCTGCCCCTCAAACAGTTAATTAGGTTCCTTTTTAAGGCGAGCGCTACAAAACTACTGAAGTGAATATACTGACCATTCCAGGTATCCTTTCTGTGTATCGCGCGTTGAATTGAGCCATCATTGCGGCGACATAAACGCACATCCAAAAAGCCCAATGGGTTATCTATTTCCGTCTCCAAGGTAAATTTAAAGTTTAGGTGAGCGGAGTTGAATGTTGTTAGGAGGTCAGTCAGATTTACACTATCATCGAGGACACAAAAGATGTCGTCAACATACATCTTATAAAAATTCCATTGGCCCACTGGTAAGCTCACTTGTTCGTTTTCCAACTTTGCCATGAAAATATCGGTAAATAGTGGTCCCAGCGGCGATCCCATTGCGACACCGTCTTTTTGTCGATAAACTCGTTCATCGAATTTGAACTGTGCGTTGTATGTGCACAGATCAGGTAATCGCTTGAGTCCGATCGACGGCATCCGAATATCCATGTCACCATGCTCGGGATAATCGCAGGTAATCTATCGTCTCCTATGTTGGAACGTTGGTAAACAAGGACGTGAGGTCAAGAGAAAATATTGATTGCCCCATTAAATTGGCATCTTTAATTGCACTCACAAAATCAAAAGAATCACGTACGCTGTACGTTAAAATTCTCCGCCTGATGGGATCAAGAATCTGTGACAACCATTTAGCTAGTGAGTCGTGTGGGGAGTTCCACATATCTAAAATTGGTCTGGGTGGGACTCCGACTTTGTGAATTTCAGGTAACCCGAACAGCCTCATGTTTATGTGACAGGATATGTCCGCCTCCCCCAATGTTCTCGGGCTGTTTCACTATACTCGATCTCTAGTCTGTCAGCATCAAACCTGTCTGGTGATTATCGATTCGCACCTAACCGGAGCATATTGCGAACCTCTATCCCACTGTGGCGGAATTGTTACGTTGAGCACGAGCAGTACGGGGCTAAGCATGAAACTAGATCAGCTACTGCATGCGTGCAAGCCTATACGAATACAGAAGTACCATGCACGCTGGTTTGCAGAGAACATGGTAATAATGTCGGATACATAGTATCAGACGTATGCGTCAGTACGTGCAGATAGACATCGACGAGTATGGATTTTGGAACGTTTGCGATAGTAAGTATGCCTGGACGTTAATGGACGTGGATACATATCTTCAGTTCGCAAGCTGAAGCGTTCTCATGATTGTGTGACTTCTCACGATAAAAAGCAACAGTTTTGTAGACGTATACTCTGGCTGATGCTCTTTTTCTCCGTTGCAGAGATGTCGGAAGAGAATACCTCACATTGAAATAAAAAACTTAAAGTTGAAGTGTTGAAGGCCTCTTGCTCATCGACGCAAGAATCTGGACATTCTGGCTCATGGCCATCGTCTGTTCCATGAACTGTAGTGAACGCTAGCAGTGTCCACAATGAATGAGTGTTCAACGTAATTATTAACTAGGTAGGTTGATTTAATATGCCTGGTGGAAACAACAGAATTAACAGCAAGGACAATAGAGTGAAAGTCAGAAATCAAGTTATCATCGTAACAACGGAAATGTTTGAAAGAAAACTTCGAACTATAGTGAAGCGAATGGAATGTGCCCGATTTTAGCAAACCTGCTGCACTTAGCGTTGCAAACTCAACAAGTAAATCCAGAACGTCCGCTTCCACATGATTTACAGTTGTTCCATCGTCGGGTAATATTTGAATCAGGTGCAGAGTGATTATTATCAGTTGCATTTGGGGTATTTATTTTTTCAGACAGCAGACTTTGACGAACTTCTTGTCGTCTCACGTTGGTGTCGTTGTTGTATAAAATCATCCGTTCATCCTTCACAGCACCCTTGACATCCCGATACTGTTGGCAAAATGTTCTAGCCGACTGGACTATGGAATTCGAAGGAATAAAATCTTCTGTTGCAACTCACGCACATTTATTCCAGCGATCGAACGATCACAAAGTTGAGTTTGTAACTGGTCTTCGAAATTACACCCAGTCGCTTGAGTCTGAATTTCGAGAATGAACTGTGTGATATCGTGTTTTTCTTTTCTTAAGAGCTTATGGAATTTAGCTCGTTTAGCCGCTTCAAAATTTACAAGTTGGGCATGTGAAATCAGTAGTTTCTTCAAGGATTCGTAGGAAAGTGAAGTGATTGAGTCGGGGAGTGGCAGGTTTTCCACCAAGCCGTACGCGTCTTTGCCAGTTACGGTGAAGAAGAAAGTGACTTTCTTTCCTGCCTCCAGCTCAGTTGCCAGTGGGACACCATATTTCAAAGCGTTCTAAATAATCCTCCATTTCCCTCAACGAATTACGAATGTTCAGAATTTTGAGCGGACAGGAATCCATCGTAAAAAGTTACAGAAGTACGCGATGTTAATTATTATGATACCAGAAATACGAAATGAAATAACTGACAGCTGAACCCCAGAGCTAGCGTCGACACACTAGTAACAGCATCCGAACTGAGAAAAGTAAGTTTTTCATCTCTCGAGCACAATTGTAAATCTTGTTGTCAACAATG
>LUCH01002176.1:0-14157 GCA_013368495.1 Paragonimus heterotremus | reverse complement strand
AGAGATAGGTTTAATGACAAACGCCAGAGAAACATTCGGTTGTTGAGATTAGGCGCATAGTTACAAAACTGATAACAATAAACAAAATGCTTTTATCTCGCAATGCACGTCATTGCTGTCTTCATGGAATAGTTGAACGGGGCTCATTGTCCTAAATTTATCTTGACCCATGCTGTCGAGCTTCAGGAGTGGGAAGATGTTCCCCTACCCACTTTCTTCAAAACACCGGTGCTAGGTAACTGGCCAGTTTCCATCGTGAAGTGTAACGTTTGGTGGGGGTTTTCTCAGACATTTGTCCGACACTGCCTCCAGGAAATAACGAGTAATTCGACGACAAAGACGCGTGAACACTATCTTCAGACATCAACTGTTCATTCGAGCCATTGTTGGGAATTCTTTCTACCTCAACCAATAACATCGATATGGGGTTAACCTCACAAGTCTACTCTAAACAAACTGCGTTCATAGTTCGTCAAATACATCTTACTAGGGTCTCCTAGACTCTGCCTTAGTGACTAACATGTGGTGGACTGAAATGCCACGTTGCACCCCTTCACAACAGTCCATCATTCACACAATTCTTGCCTGGCCTTCAGCTCCAGCTCTGGAGCTCTTCGTTAACACCCACGAAATTTGAGCCGTTATCCCAATAAATATCAATTGATGTTCCCTTTCTTCCGATAAAGTGAATGAAAGTGGCAGATAAGATTATTGGTCACGTGGCGTTTTCTTGGTAATGACGAGAAACATTGAGTCGAATTCCAGTGGCCAAGTAGACAACCTCCTCTCCTTTTCGTGGGAATCGTCAGTCACAACGGGACGCCGTTTACAAAGGCAGCTCCTATTCAACGTCTTCTCTCTTCATAAATACGCGAGTTAGAGAAACTTCGTATTCTGCGAAGAAAGGTTTCTAACTGCTCCAACCACACAACATTTACCCAGGCTGTTTGTAGCTAAACAGATGTCAGACTACCCACTTTCATTGGGCCTCTCCGATGATTAGTTTTTGTTAAAAGCCAATAAGATTTAAACTAAATTGATCAAGGGATCGCTTTCAACAAGTTGTGTCAATCAGAATACTTGTAGCAAATTAGCAGTAATCCGTTAAACTTGCTCACAACATTCACTCCTAATACGACCCTTTCTAACTGAACACCTTCCACGTATTTGGGGGTCTACAAACACAGTTCCATAAGTCCGACGGCTTCCTGGGGACCGTGGACCCCGCAACCACTCCTGCACACGTTGCACACTCTTCACCGCGCCTGATGCTTTATACGCAGGATTATTACGTGATCTAACATACTTCCATTGCCGTCAGTCAGAAACATCAGGGATATATGTCAGTTCATTTGCCATGAATGAGGTGATATGTACAAAAGCATTGTTGATGTAATGCAACAAGATTATCGAGTCTGACCAAAAAATCACGTCCTTGACGTAAACGTTTGAACATGAGCGCATCGTTTGGAACATACGAACAATTACGGCTGCGGTCAGCTTGAGTCGAAGAACGAAATATGATTCAGGAGACGACATCCGAGCTATCGAAAACACTAGTGCACAAAAACGTCCATCATTTTCGTCAAAAAATAACCGTAGGCAATTGCATCACGTCATACTTCAGATGCGTCAAATAATGGACGTAATTTAAAACCTATTCTCACAAACTCATTGGGCTGCGCACGTCAAGTTCTCTCAAATGTTTTCGCCAGTTCTGCCACTCGGGGCTGTCTTCTGTGTTGAGGAAATAGTCTCTCCTCAGTATTGTGCGACTCACTTCCTGCAATAATACTTTTCCAGGTGGTAACAATGCGGCAGCAAATCCAAGGTGGTCCCATCCATCCACCGACTTTTTGATAAAGTATCAAGTTTGCTTCTGGGATATAAAATCGAACCTCAGTATCCTCTAATTGATGCTACCGCTCACTCACCCCTCGCAAAAGAATTGCAGGGCTGAACAGCAAATAGAGAGTTTCATCCACTGACTGCGAAAATAATTTGGGTGGTAGCAGAACCTCGAAGTGGCTGTTAATCAAACGAACGCGACTCTCAGCAGTCGCTAAAGCTAACTTATCTTCCTAGAAATAAGATGCTGTGTGGTTTGCCGTATCATTAAACCCCTGGTTTTATAGAAGTCTAAGATATTTCACAATGGAGAAATCAACTTGAAGAGTACAAGCCACGGAAGCACATGGTTCGGTATCGCCACCCAGTGTACAAAAAATCATTCAGCAAAGCAGGGTTTTAATTGCCTATGACTGTTGCTGTTCAATAACTCTTTGATCATTCACCCAGTGTGTTTTTTGGATGCCACGTCCAATCATTATAGTAACCCCTCTTCGACTGATCGTTTCGAACCAGATTCCCCCCAAGTGCTGTCACTGTTCGCTCACAACTCAAAGGGGGGCCACTGGGCCCAAATGGAAATTCTTCATAATATGGGCCGCGTCAACCTCAGTGGTTTCATCTACAGACAACGGAAATAACGTGTACATCGCACTGGCACATTTGGATATCAGTGCGCAACCGACTGTCGTGGTTGTTGGGCCCAACTAAACTGTAGCAATTTGATGGTTATCACTTAAACTTTGTTTTGTTGATTGTATCTGAACAACTGTCAAGGAAAGCACAAGTTCTGACAAAGTATGTTGAATTTCTCACAAAAACCGAAACCACCCCAAGTTGTACTCACATGATGCCGGAGCTCGTCGTGGTAAAGATTCCACTGGTGCTGTACATGTGTTGTCGTATCGTTTGACCTCTGAAGCAATGCAGCGAACAGTGAGTCAGATATCGGTATCCCTCTTCATCAGACACGCTTTTTATTTGACATGTTAAACAGGATTTCGTTGATAGCTCAGAAACGGTGGATTGTTGCAGATTTCGCGGAATGCCCAACAAAAACGTGATCTCGAGCGATAAGACATTGTGGAATATTTTCTCGCGTCAGATATGTTTGCGAAATCAAGAATAAGACGCGAAATTACGCGAAAGACTAGGGAATGTAAAATGATCATTTTGACTGTGAAAACGTGGTCAGGATGTGTCTAGTTTCAATAGTATTTGAATGTAGTTTCGATATCGCTTAAGCGTAGCCTCAGCGTAGGTTGTGAGTAACAGTGAGACAAATTATGACGATGACGTGACACTGAAAGGGTTACACACAAACTACACACAAACTACTCACAAATACCAATACGTGTAATACGTCCAACCGTTAAATCTGTAACGGAAAAGTCCAGTGGGCGTTCACTGTCCTCACAGAAAACGCAGTACGGCAAAGAGCAAAGTCAAATTTATTTTAAAAATATAACGGAGAGTTAAATCAAGAAGCAGTGGGAGTTGATGTTCTTCATCAGCTCAGTGTTTTATAAGCATCATGGAGTTAGCAATACAGGCCTTATATAATTGCTCCCGGCAGCTAGCTTTAGATTCACAACCTGAAAATTAACCATGACATTCGTAATCTTATTTACCAATCGTCTAGCCCACACTCGAACAGAGTCAGATCATTGGGTGACTCTATTGGCAGGCAAAAAACAAGTTCGTTTGTTCCCGTTGATTGCACTGGTACATTTTATTCCGCATACACTTGCCAAGGCGCTGTTGAACCCACACATCTTCCCGCAGTCGAATCAGTCTGGCCTTCATGTCTTCACAAATATCTGCATTCGCGAAAAAGCTGCCTTCTTTCTAGAGTTCTCTAAATTTGTAGCCAGACGGTCCACGACTGACACAAGTCAACTGAAATATGTAGTTGTTACATAAGCACAACTACCTAGACAAAATTGTGGGTAGACATGTTGTACTTGTGGTGGCTGACGTGGCCTGTCAATGCCGCGCAAAGTTGTGAGTATGTTGACTTGAAGCTTAATTGTTGTGTTTATTATACTACATTGCTGCAATAAACACATTCATCAAACGCAGAACGTTATATCCCAACGCAAAATTGGGCATAACTATTGGTTTGCTGAGATGGTCGATTTTCAGGTCATCGGAGAATCTCATGCCTTCCACGGACTGTCATCCATATGTGGCAAAGTTCCACCGACTGACGACAGTTCCCACAGTTCCTCCATCAGCGTTGAGAGGCGAGAGCGATGTTATCTACAATGAATGAAGGGATTTTGAACATGTAATTCTCACGACACATTTTGTGCAACTAAGCGTCGTACTGTTTACAACCCTTCTTAGCTAGACACCCAGACACCAACACTTAGTTATGCTGTTTGTTAGACAACGCAAGCCATCGCATCTTTCCCGTGTTCGTGAACTACGAGATATGCCAAAGGCCTATTTAATCGACAACAAACCCTATGACCTGACGCATTTGAAAATGAATGTTGTTGGTAATTTTACCCAATGTAATCCGAATGTGGAAAGCAAAGACATAATGTAAAATAGGTTGAACGATGACAGTACATTTATGTTCCATCACAATGTGTTTGCCATCCGTGTCAGAATTTTTGTACGGCTTCGTATGACATGAGAAGACAGCACATTTGTAAGTGAAAATTTCGACCGAAGGTATAAATTTCTCGAACGAGTTTTATATTGCACCGTTTAAGTGAACCCGAACGGACTCATCATCGGTAGGCGTTATCAATCGTGATTGTCCTTTGATAACCACTGTGTTGTCCGGCGGGAAGTCGCAATAAACGGTGCCTTTCAGCCTGGAGAAGTTGTACTCGATGGACGGCGGCCTAGTAATCACGTATCAAGCATCATCTATGTCGCAAGCCACAGGTAATGCATTCGCTGTCCGTTTCTCCGCCATTCGAAAGGAAAATCTGTGCTGTTTGTAAGGTAGGGTAGTCTACCACCCTTCTCAACTTAGCCAGGTTGGACTTGAATTGGAAAGCTGAATAGAATCTAGAGACCCACATTGTCGGGAGTGCGGATTGTCCCGCGGAAGCTGTAACTCATGTGGCATGTCCCGTAGATGCCTGTACTCTCTTACCCAATGTCCCCCCTGGTTGAACTAATGGATTTGGCGTAATGCACCGTTTATGACAGACTGCGTAATACGTGGAGGCAAACGAAGAGGTTCGACAACTTATGTTACTACAATTCATTCAGAATCTTCCATGACCACTGGTACTAAATAAAGTAAAAACTGACAATGTTCAGCAGACTTTCATCGCTCGAGGACGTCACAACTTCGGCAGTTGCATGGTAAGCCAACAGCGAAATGAAGCTTAAACTCATGAAAACGGCAGTTATCCATTCTTATTGGCGCTTGCAGCAGGAGGCTGACGGTGAAACTGGAGCTGCGCACCACGAATAGGTTAGTCACTTAGTGGTTTCAACGCACACCATGGGCATATAAGCTAGGGGAAATGCGCAAATTGCATTACTGTTTAATTACTCATATGCAGATTGTCGTAAATGGTGTACACATTGACGGCGTCATCTGAATTCATCGTCATTCCAAAGAGGTGTCTAAGAGTCGGGAGTGATCATCCTATCATTGTTGTGCACAATTTGAGCTGCGCAGCGGTCACAGAAAAAAATATCCTGAGCGCAGCTTTGCTAGCTTCACAAAGGCTGTTGCACAGGCGTCACAACTAGTGCTGTCTATCCAAATGTGAATGAGTTGCGTGGTCGATGGAAATGTCCGCCAAACGTTCCCCCTTCTTTCGGCTCTGATACTAATGCACAGAGATGTTCTGTACACTTTTTGGTTTAGCTTTTCCACAGAATACACCAGTTACAAAGACGGTGAAATTTGGCCGAACACAACGGTCCAGAATAGGCCACAACTGCAAACTAGAGATCTCAAACAAAGTTAGCCCGTCAATGTTCAGTTGTGAGGGAGCTTTCATGACTGGTCTGGGGACCATTACATTCTGCGCGACAAACACGATGGATACAAGAATGCTGAAACGGACGTAGTGCTCGCTGCCAACTTTCTCATGCTCAAAATATCTCAATGTTTCTATCAATGTTCTGGGGTGTAGGGTCAACTGAGAATGAAGCGGTGTAGGTTCAATCACAAATATGTCTGTTAACTACGGACACCCTAGCTGTTGAAGCAGCCCTTTGACGTGCATTTTTGCGATGGACATACTTGATGATTCTGGTTTAATAGCGTTTAGAACAAATGAAGGACAAACCAGAGCAAGGAATCGTTGTTGAGTGGAGGACAGATTTGTCGTCAATTCCACTCAAATGGTCAGTGCAGTTATCTACTTTTTTCAACCTTACGTCTAAAACCAACAATAAGTGGGAATATGCTGCACTGCCGTACTCTCTATGAATGTTAGATACCATGCCTCTCAGTAATTGGTATGCACGGTGTGGTCGTGTGTGCAACACAATAAAAGAGTCTTTCACTGTCATTACCGCCGTTCCATATGACTCCCATGGATTTTTATCCTTTCAATCTTTCGTGAACATCTTAAATGACGTAGTAAGAATTTATGTAACATCCATTTTCTATTTGAACTTTTGGTATGGAAACTCATGTTGACTGTCTAACACAGCATGACTTTCCAGTTGACACATTAGTAGGCACACAAATGTAATGCAAAATCGCAGCCAACTACAACTGTTAAAATAAAATACTGCATTATTTATTGACTTAGTTACATCACAGCAGATACACAACAGCGACCTCCCTCAACTACACCACAGCTTCTTGTAAAATGAAAAATTACAGTTAGTGTGGAAACCTCCGTTTTTATTGGTCAAAACGGTGCCACCTACTGCTTGTTTGTTTCAATACATGACACAACTGAGTAAACCGTTTCACTCCAACTCTCACTGTAATAAAATTTTTCGCTGTACCAGAATGGCATCTTGATTTGTCAATGCGTTGATTTGTCATGTTGCTCCAGTCGACGAGACTGATTGGCAGCATCTTTCAGCGGGTCAGCGATCGACCCCGTATCAATGAATTCGTCCAATTCATTTCCCTCTCACTGACGTTAGACTTTTCAGTTTGCTTGTCTATAATTACTGGATCACCAAGGTGGACGAAGAAGTCTCACGAAGGATGTCATTGTAGTTACTGCGGTGAACACGTAGACGTAAACAGCTAACGTTTTGATGCCGATCAGCTGATATTTCACGCTGAATGCACTTAACCAGTTGAAATATTTGTCAGTTTTGTATGTAGTATTTGATACCCCAAGTCATCTGTTAGGTTTACCTTCTTCATCTTTGACATTTGTCAGTTATGTCCACTTCAGCCATTGTTTATTCTCTTCTGACAAATCTGAAACGGTGGCCTGGCCCAACGTCTACGACAGATCTCGGCTCGGACCTGTTGTTGGACAATTTGATCGTTGCCCTTAAACCCAGAAGAGCTTGCTTCAGCGTAACTTGGCGCGAGACATCTGCTGTCTTCACTGAACAGTGATAGTCGATAGACGGTTTTCTTTTGGTTCATCAAGCAGATATCGAAGTGGTAGTATAGATGTCGAGTTTTTTTTCTCTGAAGGCATTGAGTCCTACATGAAAAGAAAATCGATGTTTCGTTTAAGCTTACGACCACCTTCCTCACTGAAAAAAAGCCGTAGTTATTACGTAGCCCTCGGTCTACAGATTTCCGATGAATATTTGATATTGAATTCCGCACTTGCCGGCTTCCCATATGTGTGCAATGAGTATGTTACTGTACAACGTAGAAATTAACATAGAATCGTTGGTTGGAAAAATTGTAGGTGCTCAAACATAGGGTGTAAGGCAGGGCTGTTCGTTAGACAGTACAATCGGATGTAGCAACTAATGTACTCAAGATTTGGAGTATACATTCACCTTGTTCACAATACGAAACGTTGGGAGGCAGCAGCGAAAGTTTTCGAATATTATGGTTGTTGAACAGTCGTGTGGGTCTCCCACAGTTGTTGAAACGTGCGGTAATGTGTAACATTGTTCGCGTTGCAGGCTAAAGCAGTTGTCTAAGATAAATGTGTTTGCTTGAAAAAGGTTGTCAGTTTTATAAAACCGATGTGTTAGTTAGTTTTTTCACAACTGATTATACCCAGCCACACTGTGTCTTGATAAATCGGAAACATCTACTGGAAATGAAAAATATACTACCTTTGGAAACAATATGACATAATATTGTGCTACTTACTCCTTGCTCAATCATTTGTGTTCGCAGCTTCAGAAATAATTTGCGTTTTTATATAGTCTTGTCACAAACTTTCGAAATGACTAAAGTGGATTTTGAAAACTACCGAGCAACCCTACCTGATCATATCTAGTGTCATTAACTTGAGGTCATCCTAATGGTATCCATCGAGCAAACCTTCCCAAACACAACCCTGTTTATTTTTCATTTTCGACATCTCCATTATAAACCTAGCATAACAACTAATTGTCGTCCTTGAGGTACCTAGTGAGTTTGTACTGTTTTGAACCTACAAAGGGAAATTGCTTCCGCCCTAAACAGTTGTGCTAAAGTTGCCTAATTCAGTTACTGTCTGGTTCCCGTAGCTGACGGATATATTTAAGCTGTTTCAAATTATTATCGCGGCATGCTGTTGAGTATACTCACCATGAACCGTGGACTCAATAACACACACGAAACCAGTTGAATGAATTAAATACAGCACCACGTGAGCGTGGGTAACCTAGCGCAGTATAACCGACAGAACGTTACCTTACATCAAAGATATCCAGTGCACACACACTGGTATAACGATCGCAAAGTAAGGCGGTAAACCTAATATGATAGTACGAGAAGCGAGCGCCACGGAGTACTAGAAATTGCGTTTCTTCAGTGGAAGCTTGTTAAAGGAAACATGTAACATAAATATGGCGCCGACTATCTAAGGAAAACTACAAAAAAATTGACAGCACTTCTTGTATTTAACCAATTTATTGATTTGAAATGCTCACAAGTTTGCTATAAACATGAACAGATGACGCACATTATCTAGGTCTGATGAACGTTTCATATATTTTTCGATATTTGACGTACAACTGGAACAAATAGACAGGATGAATAGAATGTACTACAGGACTTCCAGTAGTAAGCCATTCGCGAGCTAATGACTATAGTATGAACACTGCCGAACCACTAGTGCTTTATTACTATGTGACCAGCAACATTAATATCGGTGTCGAGGGTTCATATATGTGGTGAAAACCTAAACAATTCACTGCTTACCTGAACCTTGACACAATAGATCTAACAGCGGGCCAATTCAAACGCCGCGTCAACAATATTACATCGGAAGTGAACGAATAGTCTCAGTGTTACGCCTCCTGTTATTCGCTTATCTTTTTGTTATGTAACGCATCAATTAACGTACAATTTGTGACTTTGTATGTGTCAATACGATCAGCCAATGAGTGGCTGTGATCTCTTCGATACTGTTGTACGTCCACAAACTCGGCTTCTTTTCTCATGTATACGAAATACTCATTGCAACCAGTACAGAATCTTCTCTTTATTACTTGCGCGAGAGGTTGAAATCCGGGTACGATGTTCAGGGCTAGTCGTAGTCCGCAATTCCGTGTGTTACAGTACCTCAGCTGGTATTACAGATACTCGGGAAGCACGCCGGAAAAACCTGAATCTGGATGGCTTCCTCTCCTGATTAGCTAGTATATGAGGCGCAACATAACAGCGTTTGACTCGTCTCGCAAAGAATTCAATTCAATCTCATTGAAACATGTCTCGCAGGTGTATTTGGGAGTGTGTATCTCGATTAATAATCCAGAGATAGTAAAAATGAAGCTTCCACTGTTGCAACAACAAGCCTGTACCAACTTGTACAGATTAGACTGAAAGTAACCACTCGAGTTTGTGCAAAATTCACACTTCCAGCTCAATGAAGTGAGTTTTACGGAGGCCTCCAGAATTCCAAATATCTGTTAACAAATCAGATGCAACGCAACTGGAAGGAAATGAACCTCCAGGATTTCTTAACGTCTGATAACGCAGCGGCTGCCCGCCGAATCAGGTGTGCCTTGTCCGTGTCGGTACTATATCTTCCAACGTGAGTGCTACCAGACAATTGTTCTCTTTGTCAGAATGTCGTTGAGTACTCCACAATGGTTGCCTCCGTTCTGTGCCATACACGTGCTTGATAAGCTTCTGATTCCTGGACTCAGCTTGCTAATGTCATGGCTAGATGTTGCCTTTTAGAGGTTTCACAATACCCGACAGTATTTTGTGGGTAAGTTTTTAAAAAGTCCATCATATATATCTGTCGTACGGAGAAACAGGGTGCAACCGGTGGAGATCGTGTTGTTACTGCACAAAACAACGTGAAACTGCAGTGTTGGGGTGAACGTCAACCTTAACTTACAAGTCAACTACACTACTTGCACAATATTTCCTCGATGCGATCTATCGCACGTCAAGCAGCTTGAATTACGCGTGTTTGGTTTCCCTTCAACGCATATTGGAGAGAAAAAATATACATGGTGCATGCCTCTGAAAGCTACCAACACTACAGACGCGTGCTTGTTCGTATGAATGACTCAGAGCTTTCGATTGAACAATCTCACGATATAAAGTATCCTTCCTCCGTTACGGATTTGAATTACAAAATCTGAAGACCAGTTTTGCACGATGGTACTACCGTTTTCTGTCCTCGTCAATCGTTACATAAAACAGCGTCGAACGTTAAGTATATTAAAATGGCTTGGGCTCGTAAATCAAGCCAAATGTACAAACTAGTCCGTCATTGATCAAAACCATGGCGGACGTAGGTTCATAGTCGATAGCTTTTGTACACAGGGGACTGGTTTGCTACGCATGACAAGCAGCACCTTGAATGATTTGAAGATGACAAGTTTGTGATGACTTACCAACCCACGGAAGGCGTTTGTAGGGGTGACTACCTAACCGACCTCCAGCAATTGTATGGCGATTGAGGGATCCAGGGTTGCGCTGTTTGGTGGGGTTACCCCGGGTTTTGTCACACATCAAGCGCTCGACATACTTGGTGCATTTCTTCATCCGGTAGCATGGATCGACCAGCTCGGCCAACCCAGCAAACACGTGGCCGACGGTTGGCTACACGACAGGCGAATCAGATGAGAATAATAGTCTGAAATAACCGCGCCCCTTGTGGTATTCAAACGAATTGTTACAAAGTTCTAAAACACTATCATATTCCTAGCTTTTAATCCCAATGTGTTCACCATTACCATGATTGTGTGTACGATTGTTTCAACCCGTGCCTCCGTTTAACGCGCGTTGACAGTTTCACTTGTTTCGAGCTTGGTGAATACGGTTGTGCTGCATCGCGTGCGGTCTATGGTCACTTTCAGTTTCGTTGAAAGGTTTACAAATTTCTTAAACTTATTTCACTGTATCAATTTCATTATTCCCGCCTTGTTAACGGTGGTTCAATTGAATACATTAAACGTATTCCTCTAAAAGCTTGTTTATTTGCAGGGGGTGGAATTTGCAGAAGCTCAATGGAATTTCCGACATCATTCCGGATACATTCATAAATGAATCTTTAATTTTCTGAAACAACGGTAAGTTCCTTACCAGTTTGTCCGTATAAGTTATTGTTGTATCTTGCTCACTAGCCGAGATATTCCACTTATAATACGTGCTGGAAACTTGTTTTCCGCAGGTTACCAGGACGTTTGTCAGAATCAGTGTAACTTTAGGTGCCACGTACTGGTCTATAATGAGTTTTCCCGGAAGTTTGGCTCCTGTTGTTGTAAAGTTATGTTTGCTAGAAGTCCTGGTGATTCGTTTTCTGTCGGCCTCTTTCCTCTCGAAACTTATCCTTTCATGAAATTTTAGTTTTACTTCTTTGTTTTTCATCACCGCTTTTTCGTTGCATGCTCTATCGTTCCCTCATTATTTTTGGGGGTTTTCTTCCAGGCTTCGTGCATTTCCAATTTTGGGTTTGAAAATGCCTTCAACTTTAGCAGGAATGGTTGCTAATTGCTATTACTTCTTGGTCTCTCTCAATTTTTCGTATGAAATATACATGGATTTTGTTTTTATTGCGATGCTTTTCGTTTTCCTGTTGTGTTCTGCGCGTTCAGCAGTCACATGGAAGATGTCCACGGCAGTATGTCTGTCGTAGGAGCAATTTAAATAGTAATCTGATGCGTGCATTTCCCACCTCTATACCGGCCCGCGTCAAGTCATTTGAAGGCGTTCGTGGTAAGCGTTTGTAGTGGACAAGTGGGTATGCGCTAGACCCTCGTCCACTAACAATTAAATACGCCTTTCCTGAAGAGCAATCGTAACGCAGTCCCAACAGGCATTGAACTAGAGAACACAGTTAGGTTTGGAAACAAACCGTATATTTCCAGCATGTATTTGGAAATATGATAAGTAGTTAGTTCTAGCCTAGTCTGGGACCAACGGCAGCAACCAAGAGGAAAAGAAGAGAAGCGCGAGACGGGCTACAGCCCACTTGACGGCGCTCAATAGCGCGCCAAGCGAAAAGTGCGTGGAACCTTCGAGTACGTTAAACAACGCTCGAAAAGGTTCAGGTTAAACGACCTTGAATAATGAAATAATAGATGAGTCGCTAAGAAAAGGGTAAACATTCGTTGCGTGCAATTAGATGCACGACTGAAGAAAGTGGCACTGAGATCGTAACAGGCCTCCTGTTACAGGCGTACATAGAATCATGCGTACAGAACAGACAAGCAGGAAAGCACGGTTGCAGCCGGGATCCTTAGAGAAGCCACACGATCGCCGGTCACTACACGTTTCATTGCAAAAATGATCCTGTTAAATTGGCTGGACACCTTGTTGCCAGATAAGATAGATCGCTAGGAGGAAAAGTCGGTGAATCTTACGGAATAATGTCAGTAGGTCGTATGCGTTGGATGACAAGTTTAGAACTAGGAATTTAAGTAAGTTGCCGTTAACATAGTTGGCCTACTCGGATCTTACCCTAGCTTATTGGAATCCAACTCTGGCCCACTCCGATCCGTCTATGGCTAGAGTCGGACCAGCTGTGGATTTCGTTGCACGCCTACTCGGATCCAACTCCTTACCAACTCTAGCCACATCCGACTTGTTAACTGGGAACTTAAACGTCATTGCGACTGCAGGTAAACTGCTAAATACGATGTGAGGTGAGCAGCTCCGGTATCCGCTTTTTAATGCAGGGAAATGGAAATGACTTGGTGCGAGCGAGTAAACGCATTGTCGCTGCGTTTTCTGTCCGTTGGATGATCTGCGTAATTCGTCGTTTTAGAAATAAAATATTATCTCTGTTGTAGGGTATCCGCATGTACACGGGCCTCTTCGGAACAGACGTTTTCTGCGGACTTACTACCTTCGGCTTGTGAAAGTCTGTAAAACCCAGTGGATAACCTTTGGAGAACAGGGACTCACGAATGAATTTTAACTATGTATCTAATGTACCATCCGTACCTATAGTTCCAGCCCTGCGAAACAAACAACGAACCAGCGAGCGTTTATGTCGTATGTATGGGAAAATGTTGAAATTCGGATACAGTCCTCCCCGAGTGAACACGAGGCTTACTGACTACACGTTGTGCCATCCTTCCTCCGCTTAATACTGTTGTCCAGAAAAGCAAGCTTGTCTTCTTTTTCAGATTTAGATGATGACGTTGGATTTCGATGAGAAGAGTTCAACAAATCCAGTGGCTTTTCTATTATCCGTTTATTTTGTACGAAGACTATTATTTCGTCAACATATTTACGATAAATCTTGATGTCTTGCAGGATATACACGAGACTGAACTCAATCATAGATATAAGTAATTCAGTCACAATTGGTCCTAAATTGCTGCCCATCGGAAATCCGTCTACCTGCTTGAATCCTATGCTTTGAAAATAAACTTTGGTATTTCCAGTACACGATTATACCGTAGTCTTCAGGATATTGATGGGGACATGGGGCTTTATGTTATGAGCCAATGCAACATCACAGACAGAACCGACTGTCCCACTTGATGACACGTTCGTAAAAAGCGGATTTGCATAAAGAGGGCATATCGCTTTTCTTTCCGTCAACACTATCTAAAATATTGCGCATTTCAAACGTGCATTTTAGAGAAACTTTTGAACAAGGTATGCGGACTGGCTGTTATAGTGGACTGATAAATTAACTGATAAAATGACTAAAAATATGGTAGTATCACGGAAAAGTTATAACGGTGACGAATAAGATCAAAGGTAGACGCACGGATTAAACAGAAAGCGTATCGGTAAAAAAGGAACGACTCACTGATACG